>JABCKT010000199.1:0-33511 GCA_018858115.1 Tephrocybe rancida
GTGGCGATCGATCCAGGTTTGTTCTCGCATAGCGACGTCGTACATATATCTCAGCGCCGAACTCCCTAGATTCTTGATTTAAACAGCATGTTGCCTTCTAGATGAAGAACTACGCACATGGTCCATGTTCAAAATCCACTGAAGCGCGCTCATCCTCCCAAAAGTTTCGCTGAGAAGAGGGCCCTACGGCGAAGGGAGTTACATCAAGACCGGGGGGGGCCGACTCAAGCTCGAGGAAGTCAGGAATGGATTTCAAGGAAGAAGAGTCCAGGTCCTGTTTGTAATAGATACTTCCGTAGCAATTGAATCGCAAGTCCAGTAGGGGTCGGTGCAGTGCCACTAGCTTGTGAAACAGGTCTTCCCGATCGAGTGATTCTGTTTCCCAGACGTCGGCCAGAAGCTGACCCTCCGCCTTTTCCATGACGATAAATTCTGACTGTACTGACGTCGAATGTGCGTGTGAGCTCCACGCAAGGACCTTGGGTAACGGCAGACCCAGGCGCTGGAGAAAATCCATAGTTGCAACTTCGCTAGCAGTCGAAAAGTGGGGAGGTCCGCTTATAGGGGTTGGTATCCGAGCAATGACCTGCTGGCCGTCCTCGGAAGTCAAAAGGAAAACTCGGTTGAATGATTCCGCCAACTTTTCGATGGACTGGACCTAAAAGGGTATATTGTGGACGCTGGTTGGCTTTTCGGTGAAGGATAGGCTACATACCTTAGACCCGATTACATTGGATGCCACGTCTTTCAATCCCTCCACGTTAAAAGGCGCGAAACGGCCACTCGTGTGACCGTCATTATTACGGAGCCAATGTCCCGAAGTGAAGGAGAAAAGGGGGTTCAGTGGGGTAGCATCTGGAGGGGACCTGGTGTGGCGAAGCCATTTCATCGATCGGGAGAACATAGGCAGCCTCATAAACCTTCAGAATGCAGCGGATGCTGGATGAGAGGATACGTGAAATGAAGTATATTTGGCTGAATACATTACGTTTGCATTACATAAGGTAATAGTACCTCACCAGCTTTAGAGGACGTGTCATGAAGAAGGTTGGTTCGATGGGCAGTGGGGTGGAGCGCGGATGAATTGAGGGAGGATGGCTGGGTGGCTGGGGTGGCGGGCACGCCTCAATCCCCACCGCAAGACGCTTCAAAACACCCACATCTCCCGTTGTACCTACACATAACCCTCGTCGCGAATGTCACGATAATTGACCCGTGGTTCTTGTAGAAATTGCAACAGTGGGAAAGTGAAATTTCCGGCACCCGATGTCTAGGCCTTTGGAAGACCGGCAGTTGTGAACGCTTTCCTCATCGTGAATCCCGACTCAATTGATCCTAATTACCTCACGCCGACCTCCAGGGAGCGGCAAACATGACTACCCGCAGGCCCCAAACAACCGTATAATTCCTGCTAGCGCGTGGAAATCGAAATAGTCGACTGGTGGGTGGTATTGGTGCAAGTGGAACCTTTGAGCACCCAGCGTGTTCGGAAGTTTGTGAGACTGGCGGAGATTCCACGCATGACGGATACAGCACCGCACCATTTACGGCACACAGAATCTTCCTTGCGCCTCACAACCCCCCGTTCCCTGACCAATTCGGGAGTGCCAATCCGCACCAATTTGGGAGCTCCAAAGTTCGTGAAACTTACGGTGCGGATACGCAGGATCTCCCTCGACGCGAAGACCTAGTCGTGGAGGGCCGTGATCGTCTCAGTCGCCTCAAGCCAAACTCGAGGTGGGGTGCGAGGCATGCCATCCCCGACCACCCAAGGTGCTCCAGGATTCATTAAACTGGGGGCCGCGGTGCTGCTCCTCCTACGCAGACATAAATTGTTCCATGACCTGGCACACGAGTCGCATTGTGTCCCATAAACGTCGACGGGTGTGTAGGTGTGGGAGATAAGCTCGAACTCCCCACTCATCCGCACGCCCCAGAACCCCAACCAACTCTCGTTGCCGCTGCCGACAACCCACCTCATGACAAGAATGCAGTTGATCCGTGCCCCAGCCGTCCTAGTCGCCTCACGCAAAGACTCGAGGGCGGTGCATGTATGAGTTCCGGCCAAGAGAAAGCTCCGAAATTCGCGAAACGCTCGGTATAAATGCCCCTTGCCCAACTTATTACAAATCCAGCGTTGCGCTTGCTCGTGCCTGCCAACCCCCCTGCCCATTTCGAGTGTGTAGTAACATGAGGGACCATCCGATTGGGACGCCCCGAATGTTGTTGGACTTGGGTTGGGGGTAGATGGGGGCCGCCTCACGAGGGATATCGCGTCGATACGGGTCCTGGGACGGTGTGGCTGTCGTTGAGCGGATGGGGGTAGGTGTCGGGCATGCCTCGATGCCTGACCCCCTGCAGGCTCCTATATTTGTAAAACTCCCGCTGTCACTTCCTCTCCCGCTCCTCATCACAAATAACCCCTTCTGCGCCCCAGTCTTACTTCCCTCGACCAAAACCGCCGGCGTGTCATCGCATGGTTCATTACAGACCCTCCCACATGCCCCGAATTTTATGAAATTTTCGCTGAGGGTGGATGGAGGTCGTCTAGTGAGAAGTACCGCGCCGATACGGGTCCTGGGGGTGTGTGGAAGCGCCGGGGAGGGGGGACGAGGGAGGCGGGGTGGCACGTGATGTTGTGGATGACGTTGGCGTGGAAGGCGAAAGGTACCCTGAAAGATCTTGGGAAGAGGATAGAAGGGAAATAATGGGTGTATGTGAGGTAGGATGGAGGATATAGCGGTGACGCGAGGGAGAGAAGTGGGTTGGGCTTGAAGTTTGAAGTTTGGGTGGGGTAGAACGTCATGTCGAATCTAGGAATTTAGATAGTGAGACAAGCGGATCGTGAAGTGGCCATGGGGAGTAAGGTGGACGTACGTTTTCATAGTGAAGGGAAAATATTATACCATTTGATGTTGTTGGGGCCGCGCGGAACGAGTTGAGAGCGATGGTTCGGGGGACCCTCGGTCGAAGGTTTGGGCTCAAGCATCGAATGGATTGGTGTTTTCACGGCAGAGGAGGGTGATGGTGCCCAACAGAGTGTTCGTTAGTTTTGTTGTGGTGATAGTGATACGGAGGAAGGGAGTGGGCGACCTGCACCTCAGTTCGCCTCGGATCTCGTCGAGCTCGGGCTACTGCTACGAGTCAGAAATTAACATACGGGGCGTTAACAGAGGCACGAGCATTCCATTTCACCTCTAAGAGCCATGTAAGCCGTATTTATAACTCATCGTGCAGTAAATTCCCCCCTGCCAAAAGTCTATCATGGTCCTGTCAGCAAGACTAGCATCAGCGTTTACAGATACAGCCCAACGTACGGTGTATTCGCGTTGGGTGCCTATCGCGTAAAGCCTTCCGCACGTTGAGGTATTTCTATGAGGACTACAGGGATTTGTGAGGCGGAGTGGGTGAGCGAACGTGCGATCACTCACGTTCATGAAGATTCACATAAGAGGACGCGAGCTTCTAGTCCAATCTTCTTAGGCGCACTAGCACGGTATAGGTATAGAACCATGAAAAGTATTCAGAGGATGTAGGACGAGCAAGTTGTGTTTGTAGCCGTCGCCGAGTGTGACGGTGGAGAGATTCAGTGATGATGACGATGACCAAACTCTTCCAAATACAGAGATCAACCACATCGGGGTCTCACAGCGACCACAACCCCTTCATCTCCCCAGTCGCTATTCCTCCTTTCTAATTCTATCTCCCTTCCTTGCTCTTTCTTCTCATTGTCGAGTCGAGTGTGATTCGTGGAGCACCAAGGACTAATTAGCATGACACACACACGCATCATGACGATTTCACCTGGGCTTGATTTCGGCCCCGCGTCTTTTCTGGTGAGTTTGCAGATTGCTTCTGTAATCTAGGCAACCTTGAACTCTAATTTGATAGCAGAAACAAACATTACATTCCTCGCGAGCACCTCCTCGCCAAAGCCTGTAAATCCCGCTTCCTCTCGCGGACGTTCCTTCCCCCGTGCCGACACCTGGGGAACAGGATCCGGAACATGAAGAGGCGCCAGTAATCATGGAGCCCGTGGCCATACTGCACCCACGCCGACCCACAAGATCCAGTGCGATCCCACCAACGTCGCCGGTATCGCCTACATCCTCCCCTCCCCCTAACTGGGCCTAGCACCACCTCTTCTCCCTCTACGCATCCACCCCCTTGTCCTCCCACATCTCCTCCAGGATTGGCGACCTAGCCACTCGCCTCTCATTCTCACACACCTCCACTACATCCTCGGCCTACTTGTCCCTCCCCTCCCTCCTCTCCCACTCTAACGTCGGGCTCGGACATTGGCGGCACGGGATCACCAGAGAGGGCCACCGGCGCGGCTGCACCGCTGGCCGCTGCGAAGCGCGGGAAGGGGCATTTGGATAAAGCTATGAGGCATCTCTCGGACCCGGACGCGACACCGGATAGGCGTATGGATCCGATTTGGATCTTTGGGGCCAGGCATGGAGGGTGAGAGCCTCCTCTTCCTGCTATACCCTCCGCTGTTCCCTCGGATGCGAACTCCAACTCGAATTCGTTGAATTCGTCAAGCAAGAGTCTAAGGAGCTCGGTGTCGTCGGCGTCTTATATGACTGTACACCAGGGAGGAGGAGGGTTGGACGAACGACTCAGGATGGGGCTGCAAGCTCCGTACCGGGCAATCCCTCCTCACCAACGCTCTCATCCACCTGCACTTGAGGCGCGGTACGTTCCCCTTCCTCTCTTTATACCCCCATACTCACCCCTTTGAACGTAGATTGAAGAGCCCCGCGTGCGGTGCACACGGCGGACTATGCGACCTATGTAAAAATACTGACGTGGGTCCTGGATGCACCGAATAAGGAGGTGCCATTTAGCGTGCATTGCATGGCCTTTGCTGGAAAAGAGCTGGGAACTGAGGTGGGGAATTGGTTTGGGCCTATTACGGCTGCGGGGGGATTCGGTGAGTTTTTGTGTGGTTTCGTCTCCCTTTCCTTTTGGGTACTTTTGAGGCCGAGCTCGAGCGGGGTGAGGGTTCTTCTCCCCGCCTTCGCTTTCTTTTTTAAATCTTCTTCTCCATCGAGCTCGACTACCTTGCTAACTACCACCCCCATCCCGCAGGACCCTCGTCACCGCCTTCCCCGACGCGGGCCTCGGCGTCGCAGTAGCGACCGACGGTGTCCTCTTCCAATCAGAAGCCTTCACATCATCACACACCGTCGCCTCCAGCGCGCGCTCGCCCCGATCGCACACCAAGGCCCTCTCCTCATCCTGGGGCGACAGGCCCGTGTTGCTTCTTATTGGGGTACACCTGGGGCTAGACGGGGTGAATCCGATTTATTATGAGACTATTAAGGTGCGGTATTCCTTTCTGGCTTTTTGACGATATTAACAGGGTGTATATAGATGCTATATACGGTCCCACAATCTTCCTACTTCTTCGTTGGCTCGCAGGCGGACAATCTATTCTACCTCGACCCGCACCATGCTAGGCCCGCAATTCCCCTGAGGACCCCTCCCGTAGCAAGCACCTGCAGAGAGACGACCCGGAAAACTCGGTGGATAGGCCCCCGAGCCGCGCCACGACGAGGTTATCCTCGTCCGGGCTCCTCGACGTTCTCGTACCACGCGCCGCTGTCGCCGTCGCCGCTGCAGCAGGAGTTTTCGACGTCGAGGGAGAGTGCTATGTCTTCCGATTCTGGGGCGAGGCATCGTACGAAGGCGCATTCCACCACCACGGCCTCTCTATTGAAGTCGATGCATCACACGTAGAATTGAGGTCAAGAGGAAATTGAGAGGAAACAAAGATTTGAAGGAGTTCAAATTTCAACGCTTGACTGATAAGATGTAATCTGAAAATCAATCATCGGCATTCAGAAAGCCTTGAGTCTACATTCTAGAGTAGTGTAAGTAAGGACATTTATTAGCAACCGTACTAGTACACAAGAGAGATCGCTAAATATTGCTACATATCGTACGAAGGGAGTAGAATAGAGTTAAGATATGATACATAGTAATAAAGTCCTCGTAAAAACCATGGAAAGCAAACCATCCATCGAAAGACGTTCCACAAACTAGTTACTGTCAGAGTTTAGACTTCTCGCTGGCTTCCGACGCTCTTTGTGCATCCATAGCGGCGTGTATTGATGCAGCACGCTTGCGGGTATCAAGCAGTCCTTGAACATGTGTAGGCCTCCACTCCTTCGGTAATCGTTCATGACCAATCCACTCCCGCATCCACTCTACGGGGACGCCGACGTTCTTGCCAGCGCGTGTCTCCCACATACCGAGAATAATCGCCATCTCGCCTCTGGCGATCTCAGCGTGCAGGCCGTCAAGCTTTGGCGATTCCTTTTCTCGCCGGACGCGTGCACGCGCGACATCTGACGCGTCCATCAATGTTCGTCTCTCGCCGAACTCAGGGCCTTCCCCTGCCTCATCACCAGTCTTTGCGTCGGAGATGAGGAGGTCAACGAGCCGGCGCACGATGGCGATGGGAGCGTATTTGCGACCCTGTGATGTATCATTATGCACAAGGCTGGCATCATGCTCGATACGACCGTGTTCTCCTATCTCGTGAAGGCTGACGTTCCTGATTCGCCTTAGAAGGAAGAAACCGCCGAGAGAGAGGAAGGCTGCGAGCGGAGTGGAGAGGTTATAGCAAGCCTTCAAGCCTGATATTAAGTCCCAGATACCAAGGTTTTTTCCATTTCGTGCACTATGAAAACTTTTGTCAGTGAATTCCCAAGCACGCGAGTTGTCGAATGACATACATGTAGCCGTGATTAGCCATCGTATTCAGAGCTGGACAAGGTGATCGGCTATCACCTGCTTGAGCTGGGCGCCATTCATGAGTGTTGTCTGTGACTGGGCATGCGGATCCAGAGCGCGAGTGCTTGCCGATAGCAGGATGGGAGGAGGGCAAAGACATGGTATAAATTGTTAGTGGGGGTATTCAAATATGGAGCACTCGATATTTGCCTACGCTGATTAAATAGATTGTGAGAAGATAGTCACACAGGAATCGCTATACATCAAAATCAGGCCAAAGGATCCCTAGATTTTGGGAAGAGATTGAGTCTGAGTCAGTTTCATCATGTCGACATCGAACAGGCAGTGTCCTACTCCGACCATTCAAACTGTTTTGTGCTAAAAAATCTTTGATCCCTCATCGCCACGGACCTACAATCAAGCATTTGTTGGTCTAAATTCGTACTAGCAGATGCCTGCCTGGTTTAGCCGTTATTTGTGATTCGAAAGACCGGCAGGGGAGACCAGGTGAACATGGACGGGATCAAAGAAATCAGGAGCGCCATGTGGCGACACGCTTAGTAACCAGGCCCGGCCCGGGCAACTTTTAGTGTCTTCTCTCGGTAATACGGTATGTCCGAAGTTTACTACTAGTATCTGAGGTTGACGGGTTCCACACCTTTCCACACCTATTGCTTTCATGATGGGGGTATAGCCTATTGGTGTAAGTTGGCTTAGCCTGGCTTCCTTGAATCTTCCTCCCGTTCCACACCATACCTGCCCTGGGCTATTTTTCGACCCTATCACATCTAAATCCAATCACGGCACTTATTTTGCATCGCTCTTGTGGAAGTCCGTTTCAGGATTTATTTCGCGTTTCTGGTGGCGTTTCACAGCGTTATCTTCTCACTGGTGAGTTACACCAGAGTCACACAATCCCGAAACAACTTTATAATGCAGCTGCCAGGAGCCTCGACACACTCCAGATAGGCTCATGGCTTTGGCATATAATTTTCGCATTTGTAGTCAGCTTGTCTGGTGTGTTTTCTGGGCAATGCTGATACGAGGAACTGCAGCTGATGACAATGCTACGAACGACTCTCAAAAATTTCCAACCTGTGTCCATCAATTACTCTCCCTCTTCACAAGGCGTATATCAGAGGCAGAGCTACTCCAAACTGATCACAACTCTGATTCTGCAGATGCCAGGTGGAATGGTTCCATCGATATCAGAGGCATCGTCTGCGATTTTTGCATTGTGTATTGATTGTGTACCCATGGTTTGTGAAGAGATCATATTCGACTCATCGCCATGATCAGCAACCGCCAGCAAAGCACAAGGGGTCGCTTATTCCTTCTTGTTTTGAGGTGCTTATTCCCAGAGCGGAAACAATGCGCGCACAGATGGACAGCTGGTGCTGATTTTCGATGATTTCGCCCTCAATTTTCAATCTCCACAGCATACTGATACACCTGTCGATTCCTACGTAGTGTCTCGTCACGCGTCGGGTTCACCAATTCGCTGTTGAGCCCTGCCGCAAGAATTCCGATTGTTACGGGACATTTGACACGTTTCATGGGCGGGCGAGACGTGTGCACACTCCCTTCTTTGTGGAATACGACATCGGGCTGGAAGCTTCAAGTCTATTTCGACGTCATTCACGGAAGTAACCTGACTTATAAGCTTATAATTAATAGCCCGCCTTCCGGCACGTACGCAGTTTTGTATCGGTCCGAGTCATACACCCGCTCTGCGCGGTGGCAGGCGTCTAAATGCAAGAATGCAAACCTGACTCGGATTCTACGCACAGGCTGCCGAGGGCTTGACTATCCGGCATCTTCGTGCCCCATGTGTTGGCTCGTGCTCATGTCAGTCATCTCCTGCCGCATATTTGTTGAAAAATAGCATTTAAAATGAAGAAACAGCCGCCCGGGTGAACCGCACACAGGATGCATGATGGTTGGCCTCACTGCCTTGGGATTCTACATGTCAGAAGTACACTGTATCGCTCAAGATTCTTGTTTGGCCATTACCGGACGATTCCTCACGGCCTCCGAAAATCAATCATTTCATGACAGGAGCAGCAATGTAAATGGCAAAAGATTTCACGTGGATATTGTGATGATGTGGTCATCGCGTGCTCTAGTGCGTGGGATCGAGAATGAAAGAGTGGTAGTGACTGATAACTTCGTTGGTCATATTTTCGAAGCCTAATATCAATGATGCCGCATTGATCGTGTAGCGTGGATGGACTGTGTTCGCCCGGAATTTGTGGGTGCTTTGCCTTGTGTTCGGCCTATGGTTTCTTGAGATAGGTATATGGTGGACCTCCAATGTCACAAGCTCTATGCTAAACTTTAAAGGTGTGTGTCGCACTTCGTCACACACTGCGTGTCAAGCTTGGTATATCCTCGCTATTCGTTGGCATAGACTCTAGTCAGGTATGTCCCCAGTGTATATACCACCGACTTACCGTCTGAGCACCTCGTAGGCACCTCGTTGGCACAATGATGCATACAACTAACTGAATGTCCTACCCAATTGTCGTGTTTTGGCCAAAATGTTCGGTGAGTGACTATCTTCTCGTTTACAAATTCAGCATCAGTCTCTTGAAAGCAAAATCATTGTTCGCCCCCACAGTCTGGGATGCCATTCACCATCTATGGCAAGCATTGCTCATTTGATTAGAAAGGCTGCTCTCGTGAATTTCGTCATCTGATACTCAGGCTTAGGTATCTCAATATCCATCTTAACTGCTAGCAATCCGAAAGATCATGGGGCAGCCATCCATGAAGGAATGTGTGCACGATAACTGCTGCGGCAACACAATGGTAATCAGGTTTCGGCTCCTACCATCCATCCCTTACAGCGTCGCATGATTCTCTCCCGCTCATGTGTTGTCTGCATTTCTCCGGCTGACAAGATCAACATTGAGTGCAGAGCTACAATCATTGCGCGTTTTTCTGTATAACCATACTTATGATTGGGAACATCGCTTTCCGTGAAGGCATATATACAAACGATTATCGGTCGCAAGATCATTATCCTGGCACACCATCTTCGTAGGCAGGGGGTGCATCTACCTCCGCCAAGCGCAGCTCCGCAATATCGTGCTGCAGTATCTCAACCTCTCTCCGCAACTCAAGTATCTCACCACTTTCCTGTGCCTGTACGATGCCCCGCGGCTGAGCTATGTGATCTCCTATCTGCTGTGTGGACCCTACCCCTGAAGTACTTCCAAGGCCAGAACTCATGTCGTTTCTGTTTTCCACTGGCACCATGGGCGGCTTGTATCTCTCTCCGATCCACATGCCTTGCAAAGGCAAACTGGTGCGATTTATGCGCGCCTTACTGCTGGTCTCAATGGGAACAACGTCTGGCCTGTATACATGTGTCTTTGAGATAAGGAAGGGATTCGGAAGAAAGGCTCGGTGATCTGGGAAGCGGCACAAGCGGTTAGCAGCAGAAATATGTTGCACAACAGACACGCACTTTTCTTCCTTTTGACGAATATGAAGGTGCTTAGTGAGAGCAAAATGATGACCACAACAGCGGCTGCCACACTTGAAATCAAACGGATATGTGTATCTTTATGTGGCGGAGGTGGAAGCGACCCTGAATCCAAGGAGGGGATGGGAATCCAGGTCGAGATCGTTGTCACCAGTGTTCCCGATCTGTATGTCAGCGTCACTGGGATTACAGTTGGGACGACCGCTGTGTTTGCTGGCTCATTTAAAACATCATTCTGAATTGTGGTTTCGTGATGCCTACATTGCATACACATTGGAAGTCATATTGACGGAGTAATAACTGGTGGCTTACACAAATGTAGGAGTCATTGTCAGAGGTGGAGGTGATCCATCGATTGGAGGTATTGGGAGCTGAGTAAGTCTGCTCCGGGATCATGCAGACGCGTATGATATACTTGGTGAAGATCAGACGCTGGCAGGTCGCGTGGTCATGAAGCTGTGGCAGTCTGGCGCTGGCAAGGGTTCATTCTAGCTGCAAACAAGTTTCAATATTGGAGTACATCAGGCCAAAAAAACGGAACTTTGATGATTGATCAAGAAGATGGGCTGAAGAACAAGGACTTTTCGATGAGGAGAATGAATGACATTTGTTTGAATCTTGTCATCCCTCTCTAAGTCAAAAATATATACTGGCTCAACAATATTTATGTGAGGTGCTGTGCATATCAGCAAGGCTGAACTGTCCATGGTTGGGAAGAGCAGAAAGCAAAGAAGAAACAGGCATGACGGTCATGTGGGGCGACATGTGGGGCGCCTTCCAATCTGCACATCAGAAGTTTGACCCTCTAGCCTGTAGATATCACTCCCGCTGTGTCCTGTGATATCATCTCGATCACAACGTGGCGTTTGCCTATTTCACAAGTTTGGACTCGAGGGCCACAGCCTGGCTCTTCCTTGAAGTCATCTACTCAGTACGTTGTTCATGTCTGTTGATCCTGATCCCGAGTGCGATACACACCTTTCACTATGATTTATTCGCCTATATATTACTAGCTCGCTGGCAAGGGCCTGGTCTACCACTACCACAATGTACAACGGTACCAGCTGGTAATCCGCTCACGACAAACAATACGCGTGCATATGGGACATTCCCAATAACCTATGCCGGTGTTGAAGCAGTTTCTATAACAAGACATTATATCGATGGTGACCATGTGTGTGGGATAGAGAATGGCTAATTGCAAAAAAATCAGAGCACATGGTCTGAATTCTTGACGGAGCCAAAACTCACCCGTGCTCAATCACCGTCTCTGTGTGTGGTAGTCGGTGTCGCATCCGTGGTCAGTCAATCGGACAAACCTGGTGTATGGGTTAGTGGGTGTCTTTAATCTCGATGCAATGATCATGGACTATGGAAAGGAAGTGCCTCTTATCGTTTTTGAAGCCTGAAGGACAGATGTTGAGTTGGAACGAACACGGCCGATCGGTTACTATTAGTGCGTGATTGCGTCATCAAGCACGTGAGCAGGTCGCGTCCGCAATTGGCACGCGTTGCTTGGTAAACAAAGACACGACCTTGACCTCAGCAACGTTCAAACGTTCACCCCTCATCCACATGACCCTGATTTGAGCGATCCTAATTCCCACCACTGCTGAAAGTTCTTAAAAACCCACACATGCTGTAACTATTCACTCTGTACCAGCATTTCGCTCTGGATCTTACTCATCGATTACGTTGATCCAGTTTCTGACAATGAGTGGAGCGCTTGACGGGCGCCACAACTGTAAACAGTATAGGGATCAGTCGACTTTAAAAGGCCACAAACACAAGGTAAGGTGTCGTTTCACTTTCTATTGTCTTTGTTTTCTTGAGTCCCGGAATCGATCATCGTCGAGTGTTGCCACAAGATGTCCTTCTCAAACGCTGGCAAGTAATATTTTGGTCAGTACATGGCCACCTTTCTCAGATGCGCCCTGACAACTGCTACTTCTGAACACGGTCCGGTGGTCTTCTAGTTACAAATTGTCGACACTGCTTTCTTAAGCTTAAAGCACGCAGAGTGCTCCGAGAACATCAGTTAAGCATGAGACTATCAAGTATGTCCTCGCTCTTCTTCTCGAGACTCAGATAAGATAATCTAAATTTCTTGCAGCCGTCCACACATCAGATAGTACTATTATCTCGACTCAGACACCTAGGTATCCCATTCATCAGCAACTTTGTTCGCTCACTATTCCTTTATCGTTCTGATGTCCAGAGTAGAGCTATATATGTGAGCCTGTGACGCATTGTTTTGGTTAAAGACCGCCACTCGATGGAGTTTCTTTGTCCTCTCGTTGTAGAGCTTTCATTGTTTTCACGACCATCTTTCACGCCCATCACAGCATCCTAGTCAGCGCGAGCTGCAACACTTGAAGTCCGAAGGCCTGTATCAGAACACCGGTAAACATATTTCAGGCTATCCATCTTCTCCCATCAGCTAACTCTCTTCACAGCTGCCCCTCGTATCTTACGTGCGTACTTGACCTACGATAGAGTTACTCCTGCCCATCAAGATCTATTGTGCCAGTCGTTGAGCTTGTGGCGGTATTCGTGGCCTTGTCTAACAGAGAACTGTGCGTTTAACTCATGATACCTCGCCCTTGCCCTGCTAGTAACGTGAGTCAGCGATACAATTATTGAATGCGTAGGTATTTTGAGTAAGTCTTCGTCCCTATCTTGAAGCTTTGTCCTGCTCATTCGGGACGTGGCTTGCTGGCCGTGCGGCTAGGTGGTGTTTGGGCTGTTGGCTTCTCGAAGCTATTCCGTATGACCAGGTATGCGTACAATGGGTTCACTTGACTCCACGTTCGGTAATCAAGATCATTTAAGCGGAACCTACCAAATCAACAGTGTATGTAGGTCAGTCTTCTTTTCAATTCAAAATCTCATTTTCGATGTTCTCTGTTTGGTTTTGCTTCATCTATTCGAGCTCCAGACTACCTGCTGGTTTATTGGGTTAAGCACGATATCTTGAATCTTCAAATTATACTTAGGTTTGATCCTGTCAACTGAATTTGAACTAACGTCCTAGATAGCCCACGTCTCAAATAAGACTACCGCCTCCGTCACGGACAGCCGAACAGGTGCATCGAGCTAGTAGCAAGCTGACGGGCCGATTCTTATGGCTACCGGTCGTCATGGCATCGTGTCTGCCCTCAAGGGTTATGCTTCTAGTCGAGGAAGTGTAGGCGTCGCATAGCCATTGCTGGACATCTAGAAGGGCAACAGAACACGCTAAAGTTCAATAAACTCTAGACATCCTCAATTGTTGTTATGATGGTCGAGATCGGTCGTGAGGGTGCCTTGTGAGTATTCACCTGCAAGCTCGCAAATTAAATAGTCACCGGTATAAGACGCTAGTCGGCGTTTACATGTCTTCGGTGGATACGGGAAGTGCTGACTCGCGAGACTGGCATTTCAACCGAAGCTTCGCGTTTATCACCAAGACGATCGTTAGTTGAACGAATAAGTGGCACACCCTCGTAACTCCTCTTAAAGCGACTGAGGCCCACAAATGGGTCTCAAACTCCCCCTGAATCCAACCAGCACAGCGGGCACGAGTTACAACACGACTTTGCATCCTCGCCGACCTTGCTATTGTTCTTCTCTGCCTATGCGACACGGCTAAACATTGATAAAACCACTCATTCACCCGTTCACATCTCAGTCTGACCCCATCCCCAGATTCAGTCCGCTGGCCCATGGACATGGACACAACATTCGAGGCATGCGTAGAGACCCCGAGTCCGAGTGCTAGTTCCGGCATCAATACTAGATCTCCCCTCCCATTTGATGTCTTCAGTGTCATATTCGACGAGCTCTATCACGAAGACACACGGATTGCATGGAAGACAGTACTAGCGTGTACACTCATCTATCGTGAGATCAGTACGATGGTGCAGAAGCGGATATTCCGTCGTGTTGTTCTCCCCTCTGCCACCCGCTGCACCGACCTATACTCAATTATCACTGTCTCCCCTCGGATCGCCACACATATCCACGAACTGATTATCGACAACAACTGGAGGACAGCGGTGCCAATTAATATTCCGCATACTCTGGCTACTATCATCGATGCATCTCCCAATCTCCGCATCCTCAAAGTCGCCAATGAGACTGCGCATTCCGCCCAATATTACGCTGCAATGCACTTCTCGTTCTTCCGGCCTACACTATCGAGCGCATTCCTCACTCGATTACAAACACTCACGTCGTTAAAGTTACATAAGGTCTTCTGCCTTCCCATCGTCGAGATCATGTCGTCCACGTCACTAAAAGAACTCCACATTCTTGACACGAATACCAGGAGCCACTTGCACCATCTGTGCCCTTGTTTACCTTTCGACACTGGATGTCGGTTGACCGATTTGAAGATCGATTGTTCGGCATGTCTTGATGTCGTACTGACGACTGTCAATCGCGATGTCCTCCCTTTTCCGCCGTCTCATGTCGAGGTGTCACTCAAGACCTTGTATATCGAAGAAATAAACGCGGAGTCTGCACTGCATAGTGAGTGATCTCAGATCTTATTGAACCCAGACTAAATCTGATGAGCGACTCTGTGCCTCAGTCACAGATCACCTTCTCGTCCCTGACCTATTGGCACTGGAGTATAATGCAACAATGAACGACTCTAGCGATCATTCTCACCCGTTGCAGGTCATTTCCTCCATCCTCCATTCCTCAGCCCCACCGAATCGACTTCGGACCATCGTTATTTCGATTCCTGTCACCTCTCATGTCATATCGGGAGCAGTTATGAGCCCGCTCATGAATGCGATCGACATGAAGCTCACAGAGCCTCAGAATCCGTTCAACGACTTTCAGGAGCTTCGCATTGAGTACGTAGCCTCGCAGCCACAGAACACTAGGTTTACGCACCTCTTACTGCAATGGCTGGCGCTCGAGTACATGCCCACTCTGATCATCCGAAACAAGGCAATAATTATATGGAAGGATGAAAACGGTTCTAAAGTTCTAACAAATGATTATCCTTTGTAGTCCTACCAATAGTATCCAAAATAGTGTTCACTTTTTGAAAAATTCTTCAAATACTCGCGAGGAAGCATACACGTCGACAGATAATCCAGAGAGATAGGATGACAGTGTCCCGGTCGACCCGGGTAAAGTGATGTGTACGCCTGAAAAACGGATGCAGCTCCGATCACAGAATTTCAGTGAGTCTGCTCCCTGTCTGTACGGGCTGTGGCAAGCACCCTAGGGACCTCCATCTACAATAAGCCTTCATCGTCAGCACGGTCATGTGGACCTCCAGTAGCAGCCGATGATTGTCGAGTGTTAGGACGCTGCACATGGGCTGGCATTGACTCTGCCCCTCGTGTTCACCACGCGCATCCTTGTTCCATTCATAGATTCATCAAATCGCTTGCTGGTGATAACTGAATGTCTTCCTGCGAAACGAAGAATTGTGGCCGCGTACCCTCGCCTGTTCAATATTGAAGGCTTGTCGTGAGAAACTTTCAGGATGGTATCATATTGTCGATAACTCATTTATTAGCACAGGGGTATGGCTCGAGAGTGAGTCAGAAATAAGGGATAGGCGCCCAGGTATGTACAGTTAGACGGAGAATGCCCTACGGGACCGCTCCTGTGTGAGGCCAGGGCGGCCGGGCCATGGACGGATGTGAACGGAGTGCATGTTAATCTGAAATGTAGCGACCCGTTCCTGCCCAAGGGCCCCGCTTCCTGACTGAGCGGCGGGGCTGTCGGATGGGGAGAAACCAATACACAAGGAGGAGAAGCAACGCCCAGTTGAGTTGACGCCTGGGATGAGTGCTGAGCAAGGCCGATTAGATGATTGTCGGAGAGGACAAGAAAAGCTCGGACTTGCCACCTGGGGCGGTTGGCCGATGCTCTTTGCTTTACAAAAGCTTTGAGAACAAACAACGTGTATCATCCTGACACAACTCGAACTGGATCTCAGATCTCAGATCTCAACCTTTGTGGCTTTCGCTTCTATCACTTTGCAAAATCGTCAACAGCTACACTCTCTTGGCCCCTCATAGTGACCTTTGGCATCGTGAGCACCGCGGATCAGTCATACAAAAGAAGGTGCAATTGAAGGGTGCCCAAAGCTGTCCGTAGGTATTGCCTACCTTTTTTCCGTGTACGCCCCCTCATCATTTCCCGTTACTAAGATCGTCATCCTGCCACGGGATTGAGGATATAACCCCCCATTTTTCTACTTGGACACAGCTGCAGGAGATAGGTCAGGTATTTGGTTGGGGTAAGCCGAGTTTTATCCTCCCAATCAAGGTGTGTACGCACTACCTTCTTCTCCTTTTGTCCGTTCTCACCTATGATGTAGGTTCTCAGCCCAGGCTCCTTACTCATTAAACCGATCCATACCAGTGCTCTAGCCATGTCCTCCATCCTCCGGACTTCAGGACTCCACGCCATCAATGCTCAACCCCATAACATTGAACATCCCGTTCCTTCTTCAAAATGGATGATTAGGAGGCTGAGACTGCGGAGATGGGCCCCGAGCCACCTATGTGAGGGAGAGCGCATAGCTTTGAGCGGATAACTGGCTCCGATGACGTGTGAGGGTGTCAGGGCTTGACTTTCATACGGAAAGTGAAGGAGAAATCGACACGAGAGTGGGTTTGTGTCACAAATTTGCTGCTATTTCTAACTCAATTGATTCCACCCACAGATTGAGTGTCGTTTATTGGCTATCAATAATGACGAGCAGAAGCCATTCGTACATTCCTAACTCCTCTCCCGTTCGTCACATACTCACCGCCACGTAGGCTGCCCACTGCAATCTCCATCTTCCAATACACGGAGCGCCTCCCGGCCTCGATTGGTTAGGTGGTCATCAGGCTCCCACCTTCTCGATTGGTCTGGATCGGGCAGCAGAGACGATACCCCCGATTTGAATTTCATATGGTGGCGGATAGACCCTGGGTTGTTGTCACATCTTGGATTGGGTGGGGAGGGCGAGGCACTAGCAGGTATGTGGCTTTACCTTGCTGTGGGTGTGTATATGTAGCTCACCGCAAGGTAGGGACCGCAACATAACCAGTAGGTTGATATCGTTTTACCACAGCAATATCTGGCCCCCACTATTCACCCAAGGGCGTCCTCAAAACGTTTGAGGATTACTTTGCTATCATTATCGTATGCGTTGAGGGTGTGTGAGAAGTTTCGGCCGTGAGGTGCCCAGATCGGGAAGCAGGGAATGATGTGCGTATGTGGCTTTTCTCGCTGCTGGTGCTTTCACATCGCTGACTGTCCCCACAGACTGACTATGGGCATCGGAAGCGGCCGGCTAGCAAGCCGGGCATTCAGTGCCTACCCACAGACCAGACTGTTAGCGCCAATCCTGACGTCCTCTAATTCCCCAGGCGCTCTCCCGTCGCAACCAAACATGTGCATGATCTGTCTAGGGTGTGTTCCCATTCTCACTCTCATCTTGTCATGTGCTGACAAAATCACACCAGGTATGCCACGCCCATCGCGAAACTCGATCAGCTGGGCACCCTACCACCTGGTTTGTGCGGCGGTGTTCCTCGAGCTCTCATGAGCCAGGGTAGAGGGCAACCCACCCCCACCCCACCCAAATTCTCGGTGGGCTTACACTCGGAATACCGATGTGGGATCAGCTTGACTTTGCGGCGTCTATTGAGCGTTAATGTTGCTGATGAATATTTTGGTCTGATGAACGAGATCTCTTCTCTAATGACCCCTGAAGGTTGCGGATACTTTCTGCGCTTAGATTTTTGCCCTTTTGAGCGAACATGCGAGCGCCGGTCGATAACATTATTTCTCAAGGATTTCTGCATGGTTCGCGCTCGTTATTTATATATTGTACAGATGCACACCGATGGTGACTCCTTTCTTGGACCGGAGCTATCTTGATCGATTGATGAACAACCACTTGTTACGGATCCAAATACTCACAATAGTACTTGATGCTCACACGCTGTCTTCCATCTTTGGCTCGAATTTCAGTTGGCGGCAACAACTTAAGAAGGAACCCACTGCCACTCTAGCTCTAACCTAATACCTATCTCAACGTGTAACTCCCATGAACTTGGAACAAATGCCTTCTTCCATCGCGCCCGATATTGTGGAATTCAAGCAAATGGTAAACGAGACTGTGATACCAAAACCAAAAAAAGGTAAGCATTTATTTAGACGCATTTGACAGAGCTGTCTCTTACTTATATCATATCTCCTTTTCAGCGCTGCAGAGGCGGACAGTGAACACATTGAAGCTCAACCCATCTGCGACTGGATCCAACAACATAATCGAGGATGTTCTTGTGAAGCCTGAGACACTGGGTGACGCCTTTGATGGGTTTGCCGAGTCGGCCAAATTGACAATGGAAGTCCTATCCGAGATCGCCAAGATCCATCCGTTCATACAGGGTAAGTTGTAACCACTTTCTTTCAACAGCGGGAAAGCTTTACATGCAACAGTGGTTGTAACCACCTTTCAACTCGTCATCAGCCTCGATCTGAAGAGACGCGAGAACGACGGCAAGGTTACGATGGTGAAACTCGAAATGAAGAGCATGATGACTGTCCTATTTCAGTATGTGCAAACATCAGTTCCTGCTTCAGTGTAAATCGTTGATAGCGCCCAAAGACTCAAAGATATCAAGGACCCTAAAGGGTTCAAGCCAACCGGGGGCCTTGAAGCGCTGTTGGCGGAAATCAAAGAGTACATCACAGATGCTGCGTCATTATGTGAATGGTATAACAAGAAGAGCATGCTCAGTCGGTATTCTTTGTCTCAGTTCATATCCGGCTCTCAGATCCCATCCAGGAAAGTATCTGAAATCCCATATCTATGAAACACGCCTCGTGAATTGCGCCAGTACCTTTGCCGAATATGGCGCAAAGCTTCAGCGCGCCTTATCTATCCACACCGCCATCGGAATTGACACTGCAAATTATAAGCTTGATGTCGTCGGCGATGAACTACGCGACATGCATCAACTGATGAGGGAAGTCTTTGTCGGCCTTGACTCTCCTCGCGAGAAGGAGATCCGCGACCTTATCCAATCGGCGGGCAGTCCCCAGGCTAGCATCACAGACAACAACATTCTCCAAACCCTTATCGACAAATCGGGTGAGAACACAACGCGGGACACTGGGGAAAACACGACGAGGCCTTCCGGGCATGGAAACCAGAACCTTCGGAAGCTGAGGAAGAGCCTTCTTGGTGAATTTTCGGAGGACGTTGAGAGAGCTTTGGAGCAGAATTTGCTCGAATTCCGCGGAAAGCTTGACATTCAGCTCCGGGAAATAAACATTGCCCTCGCAAGACAGGGCGATAGAATCATCGCATTTTTCTCAGGCGGCCACGAGCACATTCTCGATCCGGTACAATACTAATTGATACCAGTACACGCAAACTCTACTAACATAGGCTAATCTACAGAACATTCGAGATATCTGGAAGGAAATGGTGCGCATCACAGAGCTGTCATTTTCCCAGCTCATTACAGATACATTTCAGGGGTGGAAGAGTACCGTCAAAGCACGTCACTTTGTCCTGGCTCTACGAGATTTTTATCTCAGCGAGCTACGTGTAACAAGGAAAGAAGCGGACCAAACGAGTCCCTCTCAAGTGCAGACAGCACAACTACCCTCCCCCGCGTCAACCCCAGAATCGTCGGACGTTTCTGTGTCAAGTGTTGGTAGTGATACGTGGGCTACAGCATACGTGAACGTATCATATCTCCAGGCCATATCAGAGGCGATTGATGACGATGGATCAGGCTTTGTGAACATCCGAGAGGTGAATGATTTCACAACGTTGCGGCCGCAAGGATGGACGTAAGTGTATCCAATGATTTGCCAAGATGAAGCCTATATCAATGATTGTTCGGTCAATATTTGCAGAGTTCCGCAATGGGTGGCATTCTGGGCTGTAGGTAAGTTCGAAATGACTTTAACATCGCGGTGGAGGCGTCGTCATTCTTACAACATTTGGATAGGTTGGAAATCAAGTGTATCACGTTACACAGACTTGATCTACCTCCTCTTGCGCAAAATCTACAAGCTCCGTGATCGTGTACGCTCCAGAAATCTTGTAATCCTGGACGATTATCTCAACGATACGTCGTTTTGGTACCTGGAAATGCTGCTTCGCTCCACAAACCGAGTTGTTCCTCCAGTCAGCCCAGAGCTTGCAAAGCTGAGAGACAGCTTTTGTATAGCGGAGGAGGAGAGGCTTACCAAGAACTTAGACCAAGTTTCCTATAATCTTGATTCACCTGGCACCGTCGCCCTCGTGACAGGACCTGGCCGAATTGAACGAGTAAGCCCCATTTCCTTGTCCATGCATACCCTAACGTCTTGAACTACAGTACATATATCCATTGCTCTATCTTGTGTTGAAGCATAACATCAACGTCATTCAATTAGCACGCAGTCATACATTGCAGTGGGGCGAATTCAGCGACAGTTACGTCTCTCTGTGGGCCATCTTTTCCGTATTTAATGGCAGGCTGCAAGAGCTTTTATGTATGTAATATATCTGTAAAAGAACTGAACAATATTCTAATGCGCCCTTTAGCAATTTTCAAACAGATGCATATTGATCCCGAAACACACTTCAAGAATTATGCCTTTGGAATGGTAAGCCATACTCATAGAAAGATTTCGTTCTCATTTTTTTTCTGCACCAGTTCGATAACTCGTTTCGTTTGCTGAAGACTAAGAAATGGGATCTGTCGGCCTGTGCCCTATCTTCCGTATGGGATCTCCTTCCTCTTGCAGAAGGCGAGGATGACGACGTTAATGCCTGCCCTGATAACATTCCATTGAGCATCTTGAAGTGTGGCGCCAAAGATCCTCTGGAGCTCGGCACATCTACAGAACCCGATACTGTCACATTTCTTGATGACATTCCCGAAAAATTTCATGGCTCCTGGGCGGGGTTCTGGATTAGCAACA
Source organism: Tephrocybe rancida (assembly GCA_018858115.1). Lineage (NCBI taxonomy): Eukaryota > Fungi > Basidiomycota > Agaricomycetes > Agaricales > Lyophyllaceae > Tephrocybe > Tephrocybe rancida. Next base: position 21,176 of record JABCKT010000199.1, read on the forward strand.
CGAGCGGAAAATCGGCCCCATTCAAAGGGCTTTCTCGTGTTTCATTTGAAGAAATACCTTATGATAAGGATATCGGATCTGGAGCAGTGACCACATTTACTGGGCAACAGGAACTCCAGTATGTCCTTAGCCAGATTGACGAAACCAGGCAAAAAGTGGATTTTGTGGTCATGGTTAAACGACATTGGATTCGATGCATTGGCACATTTGACAACACATTATCCCAGATTTCGGGCTATTGGTATCGCAGCCATAAACCCAATTTTGCATCTCTATCGACCCAAGATGGAACGGATGCAGTGGCGGATGCATTGGTCGCTGCCGCTACGCTGACCCCAAGTTCGACATCACGCGAACAGGAATATTCCGTGTTTGATCCCTCGATCAATACAGTGAGCCCAGCTGAAGAGCGCCACTTAACAGGCACATTCCAATTATCGCGAACTCCGGCGTCTCTTGCGAGGTTCCGCTATAGCCCCGAAGCGTTCTTGAAAAGCCCTTCCAAAGCACGATGGACATTTGCAATGGATTCAATCTTGCATGTTCTTCGGCGCAATAGTTTGGCCAAGCCTTACGTCCTATCCCAGCTTCGGGACATTCGCAGATTTGTGGAGCTTACAACCAAGAGCCTCATTTTCAGGTGGAACCTCACCTCATATATTAATTTAACCGACAACGAAAAAGCTGAGTTGAGGGAGCTCAGACGCAATATGCCCCCTTCAATCGACCAGTTTTATCATAAAATTGCTGTACATCTGCATGATAGGTTGATGTACCATTGGTACGTCGGGCAAATCTACCTTAGGGACTAATCCTGACCTCGACTTTCAGTAACCGAGTGTGCAGAGGGCCACAGTGTAAAGAAGACACCATCCTTCAAGCATCCTATCTGTGCAGCGTTTGTCTTGACCAAACATTTTTTGGCCTGGACTTCTGTAGCCGGTGTAGGGCAACCGAGACGACGAATTTCCGCCCGTTACACAATAGCTCCCACACTCTCCTACGATATCAGCGAACTCTCCACGTGGGCGAACAGGCCAAATTCATCAGAAAGGCTCGCAATTTGTCTGCGGAGATAAAAACATCATTTCGGCGGGTCAAAGATCTAGGCGAAGCTGTCACAAAAAGCGACCAGATAGCTTGCGCCATTTGTCACGAAAATGTGAATCTACCATGTTGGGTATGCTTGGAGTGCGGTAAGCTGCTATGTTCTCGCAAGATGTCAACACGAACTGACTACAGTGACTGAAGAACCACATCGCATCGTCTGCACTGGTTGCGACGAAATGCATCAGACACCACCACCCCCCGAGAAAATGTTCACCTTGTCACGTGCACAACTCGATTCCCTACACGCAACGCATATTATGCTGTGGATCAGGGATGACCGGGCTGTAGAGATTCCAGACGACAATCAACTCACTAGGGTGGAGGGCCGCTTGACTGCGATGGAACGAATAGTCGAAGAACGCCTTAATAAGATTGACGAAAGGATGTCGTCCCTATCGACAGCCGAGAATTCTCAGATGGTGGACACAAAGCTGGGGTCTGTAGAGGGGAGAATTGAGCGCAGGATTTCCGCTCTTGAAGCTCGTTTCGATTCAGTCGAGGCCCTTCTCCGTGAGTTTGTAACGAGTTCCCGTGTGTCGTAAGTAGGTAGCACATATATGACTTTCATTCAAAGACATTACGAGGCAGCAGGACATCAGCAAAACCGGGAGTATCTGTTATTCCCTGGTAGATTCCCACAGCCTGGTGCACAACCACAAGGCCATATCATTCATCAAAATGGCATACCGGACGAGTGTCGGGCTTGCGAGGGGTTGGCAATCGTGCAACAGACTGGTTTGTATACTGTATGACACATATAAGGCTGTTAGGTATATTGTAGGAGCCATACCAGCCTTGTATATACCTTATAGGAAATGCAACACCCTTTTCGTCAGCATATCATATCTGTTTATTACTGGCTACCCAATTACATGAACCCGACAGCCTGCTCGACGTCTGATAATAATTGTACCTGTCAGTTCTGAACTTAGCTGGCTCACGCGAACTCAGTTGTCAAAATGAAAATATAGTAATCAATTAGTCATAGCGGTGCATAACCTAGTTCGTCTTCCTCATCAATCCCGCCTTCGCCATCCTCGGGTCCCAAATCCTCGTCTGAGCCGGCATCACCTCTCTCCACATCATCGTCATCGTCACCGCTATCTGAGCCTTCTCCGTCTAAATCCGAATCCTTGCATGGTGCCTCATCTTCATTCGAGACACTCACTTGTCCGACCCCCGGCTCCTCGATTACGGTATCATAGGCAACCTCGAACTCGTCAAGAGGATCCTCGCCAGCTTCCTCAGGGAGTGCCACCTTGTAGTGCCCCACTCCACCACCAGCGTAACACATGTACATGTCACGATCTACAAAACTGGATACAATGTGAATTGGTGTTATACTGAGAAGTACTACACCTACATGTCAACGTAGTAATACTGCCAGTCGTCGACCTCGTCCTCAGCGTGTGCAAGAGAGGGAGGGAACGGATCTGTGGGGCCATAGTAGAAGCCAGGAATGATGTGTGCACCTCAAATAACTTCGTCCGGGTTTAGAAACCCATATGCATCAGGATCCCAGTCCGGAAGGAATTCTAGTCGATGCAGACGCTTCTGTTTAAAGCCAGCACGGTATGTATGGTCATGCCAATACCACCGTACCCACAGGAACTCAATTGGGATAGGTGGTGATGTTCCACCAGGCGCATTGTGGACAACATCAGCATGGAACACTCCAAGGATGCGTGCATAAGCAAATGGATGCTCTACGTCGTCCTCATGAGATAGGGTCATGATGTTGGCATGAGTGCATGGGTTCATAGAGTCTTGGCCTCGTCAGATGTCATATGTTGTATAGTTGACACAGAAAATCTTGTGGATGTAGAGCCTGTCCTTGCGAATGAGGAGTCGGTAATGCTGTTCGGGTGTAAACTTGTTCCCGTCACTGGTCCAGTCAGGATGAAGTACTCGACCCAGCAAATGGTCCTTCAGTTTGGGAAGGAAACCCTATTCCGGTTGGTCAGATCAATCCACGCTCGTTGAGATTGAATTCCTAAGTATGTGCTTACTTTGATTGCGGGGTCGCCAGTATTCGCCGAAAGCCAGGTTGGAATATCGAGATGGTTGTTCCATGAGAAAGATATCTGATGATGAGCCTCGGGTGGTGTTGGTGGCAATGGTTCCGACTGAGAGAAACTGACACGGGGATTTGCCGCCAGTCCACGTTTCTTTCGGCAGGGCTTTGGGGCTGAAGCTTCTGAAAGACTGCTTAGTGCTTGCTTCTCCAGTGCATGCTCACGCTGTTCAAGCCGTGTCATCTGGCGTACAGCATTGTTCTTGTTGGTGCGAGCATAAAACTTCTTAACTCAGCGATGTTCAAGTTCTCCCTGAAAAGGAACAAGCATCAGGTCACATCAGGCACACTAGCAATGCCACATACAGGTTGAGTAGAGTATGAGTCCGTTGTGCTGAACCAGAGGATTGTCTTGACGTAGTCCCCCAAGGCATGGAGTTTGTATGTACGCATGTTGAAAGCCTTCCTCTTGGGTGGGGGCTTTGGGCCTGGTGCAGCAGTTGAAGTTTTGGATGTGCCTGTGGGCTGCTTTTTCTTTCAAGCATTGCGCCAACCACGAGCAGCTTCTTCACATGGCAGTTCATGGGTGTCAAAATTTGTGCAGACGTCCCTTGAAAACTTGCGCAGTAGTCGGCCAAGTTCGGTAGTGCAGTCATCCAGTTGCTTGAGTGTTGTGTCTGTGTGTAGATGTAATTTTGCTAGAGAGTGCCATTCTGCAAGAATAAACAAGAGATCAAGAATCATGGTGTTATAAGGCTCGTCCATCAGGCCCTCAAAAACAGGCATGGAGCACTGTAATATCAGTCAATCAGCCGTCAACAATTACAGCACAGTGGATACTCACCTGGAGGAGATCCTCATAGTTAGTGTTTTAAAGTCATGTCGGGTCGGGTCTTTTGCCCGTTTTTTCTGCAACCGCGACTGCAACTGGTCGCTGGGGATGCCCAAATGTAGCGACTGCGACCGCAACCGGTAGCAACCGGTCTCTAGCAGTCGCAGAATCAAAAAGACCGGTTGTGACCAGTTGCAACACAACCCGGTTGTGACTGGTCTTTGTCCGGTTGCGATCGGTCGCAACCGGGGTAATATACATGATGTGCAGTACTATATCGTGTAGATATACTCCTTACCTTGATTTGCAGCCTGGCACGTTCTAAATCAAGCAGGAACTGACAGAAATATGCTCAAAACAGTGGGGGGTGCATGGATTGACCGCATCCGGGATTGTTTTGGTCATCGGTCACAACCAGTGTAATACATATACCGTGCAACATTGTAGCGTGTAGATATACTCCTTACCTTTATTTGCAGCCCGGCACATTTAAAATTGGGCAAGAACTGAAAGAGATATGCTCCAAACAGTGGGGAGTACACAAATTGACTGCAACCCGGATTGTTTTGGTCATAACTCCCTCAGTTCTTGTCCAATTTGGATGTGCCAGGGATCAATTTGAAGTGGCTAGAGTATATCTATGCGCACAACGGTTGCGACCGGTCGCAACCAGTCGGAGGTGGTTGCAAAATCAGGCCATACTGTAGTATCGATCAATCAAACACCTGTAGTTACAGCGTAAGAGCGATCTATCAAAGGCTGTAACTACAGGTGTCACGTGGATACCAAACTTTGGCCAAACATCCTGCTGACATGGCCATGACACGTGTATCCCCTGCTCGCTGCTCTTGCGTGCTCCCTCTGCCTTTGCACCGTCCAGCTCTTCTTTGTCATCATTTGCCAGATCTTGGTAGTCCCGATGTGACAGTTGTTCCTGGCTTCTTCCCATCAATTGATTATTGGTCTGACAGGATGTACTCTCATTATTCTCTCATTCCAGATCCAATCTGGATCGGCTACATATGTTGGTTCTGTGTCAGTTCCTGGAACTGGATCATGGAGAACATTTCTTGGGCAGAATACTGGGCTCTGTAGCTATTCTTGGGGTGTAATGCTTCCCTTATGTGATTTTGTATCTTCTGGGGCGATGTGATCAGACTCCTGAGCCTGGAATTGGCCAGACGGGATCACACACCTTCATCATGGGAGTGGCGCAAAATGTGAATCCACATTCCGTTATCTTCTTTCATTACAAACAAGGCAGACACATTGACGTGACACTTGCCCACTCTCGCGCCCTCGTGGCTACTCGACTGAGTGGAGGATCTCGTAACTTGCCAACATAAATTGTATGATATTGTTAGAAAACATATCAATTTTGTATGATTACTCCCTTTTGCTTCGGCGGAGACTATATCTGATCACCTCCAAATGGCAGGGATCACTTGAATATCCTATACTGTGATTTTGGCTGGGCTGCAAGTGACCCGGACCCCAGAACTTGGGGTAAATTGTCAATGGTTTGGCTACCCATGCTCAAATCGCCACCATATACTACTGGACAACGGCCTCACCATCCCAGGATTTACACATAAAGAGGTTTTCCGACTCAATAACATGCATGGAAATATTTTTTTCCAAAGTCAGCGCAATGAACTAATCATTTGACCGGACTCGTTTGCAATCTTGGCTAGCTTTTGCCCGATTTTTGGATTTTGTCTGACCTTTTCATGCAGATCAATTTGCGATGAAATTCTTGTTCATGGACCAACATACAACTATGAGTAGTTCATACAACTGACATTGAAGGTTTCAAATGCCCCAGATGTTGTTGTGGAATGAAATACTTCATGTGTCAATCAGCCACATTTCTATTTGTACATGTGTACATCTGGTTGAAAACTGGGTTTCAAACACCGTTTACAACCGTATCTCTCATCCTTCACTCATTGATTATTACATTATCTACAACTTTCAAACACTTGTGACCGACTCCTGCACGCTTTGTGAACGGCTCAGGTACTTGTGCAATACATGGTTCACAAGTACTTATACTGACTCAGGACCCTCGGGTCACCAACTCAAGGTCAACTTGCATGCCGTTCAAACGCTCACCCCGGAACACACTGCCCAATACTTGGGGCCAGGAGCTGAGTGTAGTATAGATAGGGATATAAGGAGAGAGACAATAGGCCAGTTTTGATGTGACCGAGACCGTCTGGTAAGTTGTGCCCTATGTCCTTACTGACTCTTGAACATCGCAGGTCCTCGTTACGATTAGCATCTCTATCCTAACATCCATGGATGTAGAGCGTGTAGCATGAGCCAGCAACTGACTGCGGGCCAATACCACAGGGCAATCATCACAGCATGACCCATCACCAACCAACCCCCAGGTACAATACCGACATTACAACCTCTGGCCCATCGGATTATCACAGTTTCGGAGGTGATAGTGTGGGCGCTAGTGCTAACTTGTTGCTCGCTGGGGCTAGGGACGGAGCGGTGCACGCAGGTGTGACGACGGCACTTTCTGTAGGAATCTCGGGTGGAGGAGCTTTGAATGGGTTAAGGCAGCCTGAGATGTATTATGAGCATGTAACTACGCTTTGCTAGCAGAGCAGCCGTGTATGTCAAAGATAGCCAATTAAAACATCATTTTTTCATTTCCTGGAAGTATGAGAACAGTCAAATTATATGTACTGGTTGAGTCAACAGTTGAAGGAGTGTGGAAAGAAGAGATGTCAACCAAGAATTGAGATTCAATTGAGATTATGAAAATTGATGGCGGGGTGTCCAAAAGGAGCTATGGCTCGTCGTCGTGGGTCACGATGAGCACACACTAAAGCACAACAACAGGCGGCAGATAAGGTGCTGTGGACATCGGCTGTTTAACTACAGCAGGTGATATATCAACAGCCCTGTAATTACAGCCGTTGATAGATCACCCTTACGCTGTAATTACAGGGTTTGATTAATCACCTCTACAGGGTCTGGTGGCAAAATCCATCGAAATCCTAGCAACTGCAACTGCGACCACTGGTTGCTCACCAGCAACTGCAACTTGAAGTCCGGTCTTTTGCAGTTGCAGTCCGGTTGGCTTGTGGTCTTTTCCGGTCACTGCAACTGGACCTCATAACACTACTCATAGTTACGGGCAGCGAGCTTCTTCATGGCCAATGCGTTCTCTGAAAATCGTCATATGGTAGACCGGCCAAATGTGGGAACCATACGGTAACTGGTGGAACATTGAGAGTCACCGATGCCAGAAAAAATGGATAAGACAGACCATTGATTGAGATGTTGTATAGTGGTACCTCCCCAGGCAACTTATAATCGGATGAGGTGCATGAAGGTGTGCTTCCATACACCTAGTTCAAATTCAGGCATAAAGTCTGGGACAAGCATCTTGAAAAGGTTGAAGCTGAATTTGGATAAATATGAAAAGGCATTCTATACAAGGCCAACATCAGCCCCAGAATAATTTTTCATAGATTGACGTACCATTGTCAGTACCAATGACTCGTCAGCAAGAAGTTGTTCCACAACAACTCCTTTTATTGTATTGCCTAGCCTATATATGGCATCAATCCTTGATTGCCATTGACCACCAATTGAGCTCTGGGCAAATGTCTGTCACTGGGATGTGTTGAGCTTGGTTCCCATTTCAGGGATACAGTCCTTTGTGACAAGGCATCGTGGACAAGGACAGGCTCCAAGGTTCCGAATTGTAGCTAACAAGACCCTGAAACAAACCAAATAGCATCAGATGAGTTTGCTGTGATGACCTTGAGAAGTACTCACTTTTCGGGGTAGTCAGCAGAATATGTAAAGATCCTGGGGTAAAATTGACGTGTGATGCCATCTGGGCATTCAATAACAATACCATGCTCATAGGCGTACATGAAATCGTCATTGAGGAGCATTCGCCAGACATTGTGCATAAGATCACACCAGCAGTGAGTCAGGATATCTGCTGAGGCTCCCATACCTGCCAGCCCCTCAAAGAAGTTGTGAAAGCTGTCTGGGAGCTGCAAATAATGGTCAAAAACATGGGTTGTGGTCGAAATCGAGGAACTTGCCTTGGGAATGTAAGCAATGTGATGACATGCCCCTGTTCATGGTTTCCCCCACAACCATTTGGACTGATTAGCAAAGTAGAGGTACAATGGCCAGAGAGACGCATTTACAAAGCTTGCCAGGTGTGTGGATTCTGACCAAAACATAAGGCCAATGACAATGTGTTCGAGGTTTCAGCCAGGCTCTCGTGGCTTCTGCTGAAGCTTGATGTGCTCAGCAATGAATGCATCTGATGAGAACATATCATCGTAAACTTGCTCCGGTTCATGATCGGGCCCAGACTTCCAAAATTGCTTGAAGGGGGTGTAGTGGTAACATGCAGCAGAGCCATCACAAACGGCACTCTTGATGACTTCCACGATCTTACGGAAATGAAGGCCCAGTACCTCAAAGGTTGGTATCGCTTCAGGTGTTGGGCTTTTTCCGTATGGTACCTCGATCTTCACATCTGTCTCTGTCCATCCGTCCTTTGCCACTGACGATTGCTTCCCATGCGCCTCTAGGGTGTCGTCATAACGAGTAGTCTCCGCCTTGATGTCGAAACCCATGATGTCCTCCTTTCAAAAGTGGTCTGACTTGAGAAAGTTCACTAGCTTGGTGACCTCGCCCACGCTTTTCATCACTGATCCTGTCCACATCCAGTTCATGATCCCAAATATTGAGGAATTCCTGAAGGGAGCGTGAGACTCGGGTGATGATGTGGGTGTAGGTGGCAGAGAGGGAGTATTTGGTAGTTCAGAAAGGATAGGGATTGATGTGTCAGGTGCTAGACGTGGCGTGTTGACAGTGGGACCAGGCATGCAGTTATAGTTGGTCATATCTGCCAGTGCAATGCTGTCGTCTGGATGGTAAGTGGGTTCAGATGGGTACTCGTGATAGAGGCCAAATGTATTGATGTCTGTCCGAACAGGATCCCAAATGACTTCTTGAATTGTCAGTGGAGGTGTAGCATTGTTGTCCTCTGGAGGAGGTGTTGTTGGAGCTGCAAGTGTTATCGGAGCTGGAGGATCAGGGAGGAGTTCAAGAAGTTTCCATGTTTTGCATTTGACACAGGTAGGTCGGCCAGTGGACTGGGAGGATCAGGAAGTGGTGCAGGCTCAAGTTCATGTATCTGCAAGCAATATTAATTGACTCCAAGGACTACCGGGCTGGAAGACACACCTCATCTATTAAAATATCCTCATCCGGCGGTGGCAGATCTGCAACACTGGCCATGGTATTAAGTTCTGGTTCTAGTTCCTCAGGTTCTGGTGGCTCATAACGTGGACATTTGCATCTTGCATGCTCTGCTGCATATTGCTTGTAAATGTTGGCCATGTCGTTGGTTTCCCTATCAGCGTCATTGTAGACTGTGCAGCGTGATTGGTGAACACTGAGTCCTCGAGCTGTTGAATAACCTTGGTTGCATGGTTTCAGGCAGAAATATGACATTAAAGTAAGGCAAAGGACAAGTACAAGAGATCTGTGCATTGCTGCTTGGCAGTAGGATAGGGTTAGGATGTGATGCAACTTCAAAAAAGTAGATGGGACGAACATTATACTCAAAAGAAATATCTCAGAAAAGTGTTGATGTTGTCATAGATTACAAAGAGGGAAAGTCACGGTTTGGAGACACTATCCATGACGACTGGCCTCGAACCAGACGTGAACCAAATGTGCCAATAGACATTAACTGAACTAAAATGTGGTGATAAAGGTGAGAATGACGAATGTGGATACACGTAGTTCAAGTCCATGACAGGATGATTACTTATCTAAGTCGGACACCAATTTTCCTTGTCAGACTCGTACTCAGATTCGGTATCCTCCACCTCTGCCCGTCTTATCATCTCATCCCCAACCATAGCCATATATCACCACGCACTCCTCAATTTGCTCGATGTCCTCTGAAGTTTCCTCTTCAAATGGTAGTTTGTTCCCCTTAGATTGGAACATGTTATGTTACTGGTAATGTTGAGTGAAACCAGATGTTTGCGCCTTCCCTCTAACTCTTGGCAGGCCAACCAAAGTTGAATGCACTTGGCCTTCTGGGCGTCGCACTCAGCCTGTAACAATGCATACAATGGCCTGCTGTCCTGTGTATCGGTGGGCAGGCTTTCTGTGTGAATTATTTCACTCTGTGTATTGGTGGGAATGCTCGCTCCAGAATCGAGTCCAAATGCGAGCTGGGTGTGAGGAAAGTCGTCTGACCCACTCTCAGGTTCTGTCTCTGAGGCCAAGTCATCAGTGAACATTTTGGCATCCCTGTTCTGCTTGCTGAATTCTTAATCAGTTTTAGTGATTGGTAAATTTAAACGTGCTGACAACTCTCACATCATCACTGTTGGACAGTCTCAAGACAATTTTGTACTGCGTGGAGTCGATTCTGGTGATCTGTGCTCCTGGCCAAAGACCGACTCTTCATCAGGCTGAATCGAGCACATTGAGGATGGATGGACACATCTATTGGATGTTCAGGAGTGTTGGGTTGCCTTAGTAAGCTTTTCTTGTATTCAGAGCCAATATTCAATTCAAGGATTATATTTCTAGTTTTAATCTGACGGCCAATGCAGTATCAATTTTGATGGCCGACTCTGTGCATTGAGAAACATGGCTCATCAATGGTGCAATCAATATCAATATCAATGGCACAATCACGTGGTATGCAAGCTCAAAAATTGTTCGACTTCAAGTTATCCTCTTGACTCATTCCACTATCTGCCCACTCAATGCCTCCACGTCCTGGAGGGCTTCCTCAAACTCCCACAAGCTCTTCCATTTCTATGACTACAGGCAGCAGTCCTTGCACGCCAGAGGAGGAAACTCCAGAAGAAGCCGCATGATATAAGGTGCAGCAAAATCTCCTTCGTGCAAGTGTAAATGGTGCCTGAAAGAAAAGGTCAGACTGTCTTCATGATGGGATGTTTGACTTACCTTTTGTCAAAGATCTCCTGATGTTGACGACAACCAAATTCTTCCAGAAACTGAGCTGACATATTGTTCATATGGCTGCAACTTTGCTCAGATGGGTGACATTTTCAATAGGATCTCAGTGATTGTGGAGTATGGTATTAAAGCAGACCTCAGGCAAGATGAACCAGGTTTTGTGGTCCCTCCCCAGTGCATTACTGTCCCCTCACATTCAACATTCAATTAACAAAGTTCATTGTAGAGATCGGCACCTGTACGAGAGCTGGAAGCTTCTCAAAAGTGCCATTCCAGATTTCGCGAACCACATGATATCGTTAGTTGCTGACAAACATCTTCACAATAAGGTCTATCAATTGATATGTGTTCATTTGATCTTAGCACCAGTTCTAATCCATCTTGTAGATCAATAATGCACGCGATGGGGTTCGTAGCGATGATAGCAGGACACTCAAGCACAAAGGACCAGCGTATATGCTAAGAACAAGAAGGATGCTGTCTGTCCACCTTTGTTTGGTATCAAGGACAAGGCCGTACGTGGGTGGGTCCACCCCCAATGTGCTGCGATGCTGTGTCCTGTAGATCTGCCAGCAACAACCGAGTGCGTAATCAGTCTATTCTGCTGTCGTGATACTAACCTTGAATAGGACATACATCAAGATCTAGGCAGGTGAAATCATCGTAACTGCTGACCAGTTCCCTCGCTTCCTCTATCCCGATAACCATGAACTCGATCTGACAGATCTCAATGCCAACATACTATGTGGGCATTTTTGTTATCGAGTATGTTCCCTAACTCTTTCGTTGTTCCTTATTCATTGTCATCAGGTCAGAAAACACATTTTTCAAGGACCTACTTCATCTCTCGAGGACGCAGGGCATACTTGTGGGAAGAGTGGCAATGTGGCGATTAATGGAGTCTCTTCCATGACACCCTGCTCAATTGCTTACATTGCTTGCCAGGTAAGACTTGTGCCTCTCTTACTGGCCTGCTCATTCTCATGGTTCCTCTTTAGGCCTGATTTACCATCTCCTCAGCTAGTCAATGGGGCGACTGGGACAAGAAGTATGATTACGAGAAGTTTTATTGGAACATTGTTGAGCTTTTTGATGATGGAGAAGGTGAGGACATAATTCAGGCCTTCAACTAGTTGAGTTTTCCCCTCTCTTGATGTCCATGTACTGATCAATCATCAATTTGCAGTGAAATCTTCGGCACTTCGACACCATCTGTTGGCACATCTACATCATCAGCCCCGGCTGAGGACTTTACACTCCCCCCCCTTTTCTGCTCGGAGTCCATTGGACTCCGGTCGGACTGAGCGGACTCCAGTGGACTCTGAGTGGACTCCGGTTGGACTTTTCTCCCAGCCAAATCCCAGAATTTGGCTTG
>JABCKT010000200.1:0-33403 GCA_018858115.1 Tephrocybe rancida
CTGCGCCAACTTCAGTGCCATTGAGTCGGGATGGCAACTTCCAAATCACACGGCACAAATTCCCCTTCTGGCTGCATAAGTTGAAGTTGGTAGCCTTACCAGTCTATAACAATATTTGAGTATATTATGTAGCTAATTTGGTACCAAACTCCTGGTCTAATCTACGCGAAATCGCCTGAAAATGTCTTGTGGTACATGTAACATAGCCTGAGTGGGACGGGCGGGACAGGAGGGGCGGGACTCGTGGGATTTTCCAATACTCGGTCGTCCTCGCCTTCGGGGAGCCACACTGGAGCCACCACACGATATTGATCGCGAGCAAGGTCGCAAGATCTCCCATCGAGGCTTACTGTACCTCTTCCCGAGGCTGTGTGTGCCATGCCATCCACTGATGTGTAGATGCAGGCTCCTCGTCTATTCCACCTGCTTCATCTTGATGACTGGTTTTTAGTTTCATTTCATGCCGAGCCATGCCGAACGTCGGGAGTCGGGGCCCGCTTTTCAAGTCCAGCTTGTGACATCGACCATTGCTGAGTCGTTTGCGGCCGCTTCTCATCTGCAATTCAAAACGGCTTATTCTCCTTATCATATCAATATGTACTGTACATCTGCAGCACATGTACAGAGCTTCATCAATGAATTCTTTGCACATTTTTATCATATTTACATTCAACTAATGCGGTTCCATATGAGGCTATTGCACCTCGTGAGGTATCTTCTGAGTACCTTATATATAATGATATGACCTCAACGCCACCTCGTCACAGTTCTACACACCCTGCCTCACCTGTGTAGACTCCTCGCCCCCAAACCCTACCCAACCGCTCGAGCATGATGTAGCTCAGCTCACCGCCGCTGCTGAGAAGTGAGGACATTACCTGAATATGTATATGAGTGCTTATTAACGAGTGCTCGCCAGTGATGTTCTTTTTGGAGTGTGCGAGCGCGTGAGGGCTATGAACTGCGCGGCCTGGCCAAATATGACGCCAACAGCGACAGTGTTGGCTTCGAACAGTCGTGTTCCAGTGCGCCTGCAAGGAATCAGATCACAGAGGAAGGTGTGTATGGGTAGCGGCACACGCACCACTCAACACGTTATGTATCTTTAACAGATCTCAACCGAGCAAATCTTGCAGGCCTCCATTGTGGTATTTAGGGAGTAGCGAGTTGTGAAAAGTACTAGCTAGGGAACAAGCAAAGATATGTGTAAGTGGCCTTGGGAACCCGTGCCGTCGGAGTGAAACAGGGCGTTGTGGAGCCTCACTGGCAGTGGAGGGAAGTTGAAGAAGGGCGTGGAAGGAGGGCGGAGCTCGACATCATGATCATCATCGGGATTCAACTTGTCGCAAACAAACCTCTGGGGGAACAAACACCGGCAAGTCGGTTCAGGGAGGAAAACCAAAAGTGCTAGTTTTTGGTAGTTTTGATTGTCTTTGTTTGTTTTGATAAGATAAAAGATAATGCAATTTCTAATTATAAAACATTGCGTGGCCAGTGGAATTTCGAAAACAAGCGGTTCGAGTGGCTGGTTTTAGGAGCCTGCCACAGGCACTGGAAAACATGTCTTCAATGTTTCTCTAAGAATGTGACACTCAAAATGCCGTAGGACAGTCAAAGAAAGGGAAGACAAATAGAAACTCTGTTCTTGTGTCGACAAAGAGTTTATTCACCGCCCACGAGCCAGTACAACAGCATAAGATCCGAACCTCTGAGCAACATGGCCACGTTCAGCCCCACACGAATGTCCAGTGTCACCACATGGTCATTGATATTATTCTCTATGACCCTGCCGGATGAGAATAAAATAATGAGAAGCAGGTTAAAGTAGAGTAAGAGTGGGCAGAACGTAAAGTCAGAAGTCAGGAGCGGGGAGGGAATAGCAGTGACAAACGAATCGGATATCGTTCTGTAAAGCAACGACTTCATATATGTCGCAAAGAGATTGACAAGAAATGCGGGGAGAGAAAAAACATGTAGATGACGACGACGAGCAAGCCTGTTTACGTTTACTGGTGGGTTGGTGGGGTTCATTTTCCTGAGAAGAGAAGCAAACGTCTATGCCTCAGTCATGGCGATATCCTCCGCCTCGCCTGGTGCGTCAGCCTGTCCCGACACATCGGCGTCTCCGTCCGCCTCCCCAGGTGCATCGGCGTCTGTGGGAGCCGCCATATCCGCTACACACAGACGAAAATTAGTATCAACGGTGTCAGATAATCGGGGAAAACCCGCACCATCAGCATGCGCATCTGCCCCTGTAGTAGCACCAGCACCATTCAGATCGATCTTGGCAGCACCCTCCGCGACCGCATTCTCCTCCCCATTCGCACTCGCACTCCCATTAACCTCTTTCGTCCCATTGACCGCCTCCTTCTTCTCCTTCTCCACCTTCTCGCTCCCCCTCTTCTCCGCAGCACCTCCTCCCTCCTTCGCGGCCCCCAGCACGCTCTGCCACCTCTCCACGAGCGCCTGCGCGCGGTCCTTGAATCTGAACTCCGCATCACGCGGGATGCGGTTACCCTCGAGGAGCGTGATGTGTCGCATCACTTTGCCGATCTTGGAGAATTGGAGGTAGGCGACGGTGATGCTGTCATAGGCCTCGACGGTGGAGAAGAGGGCGTCCAGAGCGGGCATGTCCTAAGGGGGTAGAAGGAGTGAGGATGGGCTGCCAGGGAGCGAAAAAGAAAAGGATAGGGAAGTGAAGAAAAGCGAAAGAAAGAAGAAAGAAAGGCATTAGGAACGAATGAATGACGTCATCCGCCATCCTCAAAACCACCCCTCCTCAATCTCAAAACCACCTTGAATGCAGCGCACCCTCATCCCCATGGTTGCTCTCCAACATAAACCCCGCCAGCAAACCCCCAATAAGGCGAAACCAAAAAAATGCATCGAGGGCACAAGCGCTAGGGTTAGGGTCCCAGACCCCATATCCGCACCAACACTTGAAACACAGGCGATAAAAGAACGCCAAAGGTGGAACACGGAAGACATGGGTGTATGATGGCTTGGAAAGATAGAGAGAGAGAGAGGGAGGGCGGGACGGAAAGGGTCTGTGCGATTCGGCTGGGTAAACGGGCAAACGGGCAAACGGAGTGCCGGGATGAAACGAATGGAGACGACTGTGGTGTGAGGGCCACGAAAGCCTGGGGCGGCGTATCCTCGCTGATGGAAGAAGCTTCGGGGCAGCGAGAGAAAGCCAGCCATGATGCCACGCGAATACCCGCCTCATACGGGCAAGAGGGAGAAAGGAGAAAGAGAAACGAAATGAAAGGAGAGAAGAAGCGGAGCTGCGAAGACAACATAGCGGGACACGACAAAAAATAATTGCAGGCGAAAAGCAGAAATAGCGGGAGTCGATTATCGCCCCTAGAGGCTGAAAATGAAGCGGACACCTCCAATACGGAGAGAACCAAAAGTTTGCAAAGGAAGAACTCCAACAAAACGTGTAACACCATGAATCGACCACCGCAGTCTAAAAGAAAACAGAAAAAGGGATATTGCCACTTGAAGAAACCAATCGCACCAAAAATGACCATAATCCGAAATTGCTACAATGGCAGAGAAAGAAACGACATCCACGATGCTGCAAGAAGCGACCACCACCGCCTCGAGAAGAAGTGCCACCGTGCACCATGACACGGAGAGAAATGACCACTACGGTCTGAGGAAACAGGGCACTACGGCCTTCCAACGAAGGCACCACAGCCCCTACGAAAGGTGCCATCACGGCACTGGCGCGGGAAAAGGGGCGACCACTTGCTCCGAGAGAAAGCGGCCACCATGGTCTTCAATGAAGAAAACCACGATCACAATAGTCTGGGAAAGGGAAATAGCGACCACCGTGGTCACGAAGGAAAGGAAAGAGAAAGGTGGTCTCGATGACCCGAAGGTAAAGGAATCCCAGAGCAACACAGCGAAAAAATAACGCAAAAGTGAAACTGACGCCAAAATGCCTCCTCCGCGGAACCAAAAACGCAGTCCCAGCACCAACCTACCAACAAGCACCCAAAACACAAAACACGGGCCACCAGCCCCGGGCTCCCTCCACAAGAACGCCGAAAGAACGGCAAAGTCGAAGTAGAAAAACTCCAACAAAACGAAATAAGGGGGTATAAAGAAACAAAACAACTCACAGCATCATCCGGCGTATTCTTCGAACTCAAAAACGCCTTCTGGAGTTTATGTCGCCAGTCGCGGACCTTGATCGCCTCGGGGTCAGCTTGCATCGCTGCTGTGGAGGGATCCATTAGTTTTTCGGGTTCGCGGTTTCGAGTTTCGAGTTGAGGGAAATGGGAGATGGGAGGAAAGAAAGGGAAGGTAAGATGTAATCAGGAGGCGGAAGGGAATGAGAAGGGATAATAAAGGTAAACAAATATGAGGTAAGGAAGGGCATGAAGGGCATCGTGGCCGACTCAACGAAGGGGCCAACTTGGTAAGGAAATTTGAATGAAGGACAAACGAAGAAGGGGCTGTTAGAGGGGTATGAGGGAAAGGTGGGTGGAAGGGAGGATGGCTGTAATCGTAAGCCAGATAGCAAAATGGAAAGGATGGATGGATAAGAGATGCAAATGGGAATAGCAACATCGAAACACGACAAAGCGAGAAAACAGAAGGGGGTGGCAGAGGGATACGAGGGGGAGGAGAGGTCCGTGATGAGGAAACGATGAAAGAGAAAGCTGGTGGTGTTTGTAGGCCAACAAAAAGAAAACGGAAAACGAAATAAGGATGAAAGGTGGGCAATAAATGCGGAGATAAAGAGTGCAATGCGACGAAGCAATGAAACAGACTTGAATCTCACCATCATCGGGCTCCTCCTCTCTCCTCGCCTTCTTAGCAGGCGGTGGGCTCCCGCCGTCCTTCTTGCTCCCGCTAGCAACACCGACCTCCTCCCCCTCCGCATCCTCCGCGCCCTCCTCCTCTCCCGCGCGCTCACGGTCATCCTCACTCTCCACAAGCGCCTTCGACTTGGACGAGCTCTTCCTCCCCTTCGCAGGCGCCTTCACAGCCTTCACAGGCCGCTCCTTCTTCTCCTTCTCCCTCTCTCGCTCCTTCGGCGTCTTGCGCGTCTTCGGCTCCAGCGACTCGCGCTTTCTCTTCCTGCTTTTAGGCGCGGGCTTCTTCTTCTCCCCGTCCTCACTCGCCAGTTCATCGACGTCCTCCTCTATATCCTCACCTTCGCCCTCACCGTCGTCGGAAGCAGCGGCGGCGGCGAGCGACTCGGCGCGCTGGGCCTCCCATGCGGTCGGGTCCTGCGCAGTGCGGTACCCCTGCAGGAGGTCTCCGGATTTTTTGTACGGCTCGTTGATGTAAGCCTCGATCTCGACTGGCTGGAGTTTCGAGATGTCTTTTGCTACGAGCCAGGCGCTATAAAAAGGACATTGATCAATACACGAGCACAACGTAAGTATGGAAATGGAGTATCACGCACTAGTCACCCGTAGGGAAGAACTGCACACAGTAAAAGTTTGATTTTTTCCCCGGGCGCTCTTTTTGGACAGTTTGGGGGACAGAGTCGGGGTCTACCACCTATAAAGTTGATAATAGTCAGTACCCAAGAACCCACGAGCTTCAAAGTACGAAGGCTAGTATATTATAATACAGGCTCATCACGTACCATACCAGGCCAAGGCGGGAACCCACGGACCTTGCCCAGGACGATGTCGCGCTCAGCATAGGACGCGACTTCCTTTGGCGCGGATTTGGACGATTTTTTGCTCATGAGCGTTGGTTGGATCGCAAGGGAAGAAAGAAAAGAGAAAGAAAAGCAGGACTTTGAGGAGCAGGCGTCAACAAACAAATGGTCAAGGTTGGCACGCACGCTTCGCAATTCGGCCCACAGTTCGGTTTCTGCCTTGCTTGATCGTTCCCACGATTCAACGGTCACGAGGCCGGTCTGTGCGCGGTCATGAAAGCCTAATCTGGGTCCGCTAAACTTCGATATTACTCTTATAACTGGTAACCAGTAGATAATCTAGAATGTTCGAATTTATAAAGAACGAGCAAGTGCTTCAACCAAAAGTTTCTTTCACAGGAACTTTCCATTCGGGGATACATGTGTACGATAAGATAAGATAACTCCCCCTGTTATAATTAAACGCTCCATCTCCTCATCCCCACCAACTTGAATGTCGGACGATCTCGACGATATACCCCGCAACCCGAACCACCGTCTCTCCCACTCCCCGATATCCCCCTCCTTTCCCCTATCCACAAAAATCCTAATACTAACGTCCTACTCCCACCGACGCGGGCCCCTTCTCCCTCCCCTCGTCCCAACACCCGGCCTGGCATTCGACATCCGCACCCTCCCCAACCCGCCGAAGCGCGTGAGGGACGTTTATGTAGGCACTGATAAGCCGATGAGGAAGGCGTTTATGGAGGGGGAGGGCGTGAGGGAGCGGGTGGAGGGGATTTGGAGAGCCGTGCGAGTCGTGTTGGAGCAGACTCCTAATACCGCTGCTGGTGGGGATGTGCCGATGGGCGACGCCACGAAAGAGCCCGAGCATGATCCGGATTCGGATTCCGAGGAAGAGGAAGAGGAGGACGAGGAAGAGGAGATGGAGAAAAGGATCCGCGTCTGTGTTGGCATCTGCTGCGAAGTAGGCCGCCACCGCTCCGTCGCGTGCGTTGAGGAGCTCGCGCGCATGGTCTGGCCTCAAGGATGGGAGATCGAGGTCGTCCATCGTGATCTTACGCGTCCGCGCTCGGAGCGGGATAAGGAGAAGAGGAGCAGGAAGGTCGCGAGGGGTGAAGAGGAGGATTAATTGACAGGCTTACGACCGTGAGTGTCGAGCCCTCCTCTTGTTCCTCCTGTTGAAATTAGAGCTAGATTTGGCGCTGAGTGTGATTGTGATTTGCGTTCGAGGCTCTTTGGGGGGTTGTTTTGATAGTATTGGATACCCTTGTACGTGTACGTATAGTAAGAAGTGTGTGTATCCCTCAATATGTTGTACTTTTACTGTAATACCATCCCAATACCATCCCTTGTTTCGAATCACAGCCTGCTAATTGGGGCACGCGACCACATCGTGAACAACCCATTGGGTGTCTTCTCTTTTCCAATCATGATATTCCCAATATTCCCGTTTCCGGGACATGATATCTGATATCTCTTCCACGTCGTCGAGAAAAGGAAAACCGGCGACCTAGGAGCGCCACAACATGTCCAGTTCCCCGGAGCGTTTCAGGGCTATTACAAGCAACGAGGCGTAATAAAAAGTGACTTCAATCGCGGCAATCTACTATGTTTGGTCCTCGAGTCGAACGAGGCACCGCACACCATTGAACACCACTAGTACTAGCAAGCATATACCTTATCTGATATACAACCGTCGCACCAGATGCCCTTGGGGTCCGTTTAAAGGGGGCACGACTCGGATATGGTCATATTGCATTGTTGAGAGGGTAAAACGAATATAAAAATACCCAAAGTTAGACCTTGAATTCCGCAGTGCGCTCGGGTCGAACGAGAGACATGGGTATGGGTGCTGGCGCTGGCCCCTGGGGTCGAGACTCAGTACCAATGGCACTATTACTCAGCTGTGTATCTTCATTTACGGCAAGTGTACCTCGGAATATGGCATGTGCAGGAGAATTTTGCAGGCCACATCCCGAGGTACCTCGACATGTCCCCCTTAGAAGGAGTCCTAAAATATCAACAATAGCAGAGTCACAGTCGGTCTCAAACCACGAGAGGGGGGTAGGGAGGACTTGATGAGCTCGTCACAGCCGTGGAGGCTACTGGGATTGTCGTTGGCTTCTGGCACGTCCCGAAGAGGTACAATATTGTTGCCGATGATCTGGCAGAGCAGGTCACCGGCAAGGGATTTTGACCACAGTCGAAGACGCCATATTCATTCTTTGTTCCCTTAAATTGCAGAAATTACAGTCCACTGTATAGTCCGTAGGTTTCTCTTAATAACTCAACAACCAGGTGGAATCGGAGGGGGAGTGAGCGCCGAGGGCGGAACCACCTGCCCGAAGTACCCAGTACAATGAACCTGCGATGCCCACTGCTCCTGAATCGCGGGCAGCACCGTCCGACCGTTCACGACCAACCTCGTGTTAGGGATCGGTTGCTTTGCTAGAACGGCATTGTTGAATATGCCCGGGTACGACAAGTTGAGCAGAATGGGATCGATGTTCACATGATTTAGCTTGTCCCCAGTCTTGTCTGCGACGAAATCGAAGACGTTCGCGCCAACGTCCCAGCGGCCGAGAGTGTGCAGGCCCCAGTTAGCTTCGGCAGTGGCGATGGTGGAGTAGTGAGTGTAAAAGTTGTTGTCAACCTTGCCGACTAGCTGCTTGGGAAGGGCGTTTCCTAAGAGGATCGTGAAGACACGATTGGGTATCTTACTTGATCCGTTCTCGTCGAAACCTAACTCAAGCCTAAGCCTTATACTAGAAGGGAATTCTAATGAGCTTACTGAGAATAATAAGGGTCTTTTTATCGTTGAAGTGGCGGTTTTTCAACAAAGGTTCGATGAAACCTCGCGACCAAGTACCAGCAAAGGTAACGCCCGTGTCATGACCGTCGTTTGCTGTAAGGTCAATGACGAGTCGGATGAATGTTCAACACGGGACATCAAGGACGGACACACTGATGTTAGGAGTCATGAAGAACCATTGTGGCAAGGCGTTAGCAGACAAGTCGCTCTCGAAAACCGTAAAGTTTTTGATGTTCGAAAGTCGCCTTGGGTTAAGATTGACGGACTCGAAGATAACCAAAGGGCTAAGTGGGCATCCAGGTCAGCAGACATTCACAATATCTTCAGAGCTAGCATGTGACTGACTTATGTTTCCGAACATAATCAGTGGCTTGAGTCTTCGGATTCTGGAACTGGAAGCCTGTGAAACCAGTGGAGGGCATGTCTTCCTGGTACTCTGCCCATGAGATGCCTTTGTCTTCGAGCAGATCGACGATGCTGGAGACGTTCGTAGGTAGGTTCAAGAGAGCATCGCTGTTGATCCCGAAGTACTCCCCGCCAACGGACTGTCGGATAAAGAGTTCAGCTATGTATGGGATGTTGGGGGAAAAGCACATACAGCGACATAGTTAGGCTCCGACGGGTGGGTCAGAGCAAAGTAATTAGTGAGAGAGAGCCCTTGTTTAGCTAAGGCTTGGAGGTTGGCTGTACATGTGTGATCATCAGGACCTATGCCAGATTTATTGGTGATACACACATACGGTCAGCGACGGCAGCATCAAAGTTCGTGTTCTCCAGCCAGATGGTAATGAGACGATCGAAGACCTTGCCCTTGACAACACCATGACCGTGTTGACCGTCCTTACCATGGTCCTGACCGTCCTTCCCACCATGACCATCTGAAGACGCCTATGGGCATAACGCATCAGTACCATTTTGTTGACGTTCTCGGGGGTAAACACACGTACAAAACTAACCACAAAGGTAGCAAAGAGCCAGAGTAATAACGAAGTATAGTACATGGTCGCTGTCCAGGAGCGCAAGCGAATAACAGCTCTCGCCTAATAAAGTCCTTCTAACCCGAAAGCCTGGCACACCATTATGTCGACTTTATTATTAGCTAGGCAGGACCTTGTGGCAAAGCGAACGTTGCTGCAAAAGTGGTCAAGGTTTTCACATTGCTGTGTAAACCCAGTCCGCGAACCACGAGGATGACGAAGAATCTGTGGGATTAAGATTGTGATAGGAGCGGTCACTCCAAGGATGGCCTTGCGCACTTCACACTCGCAAGAAGCGCTGGGAACCCATGTACCATTTGGGCAAAAAAAGACGCCCAGAAATGATCGTTGGAGTGTCGAGACTCGAGGACCGACACTCCCTGGCGGGAAAGGAAACACACTGGCAAAGTCCACAAATCATAATATTGAAAGGATGCGGGGGTTGTTTCGGGCTGAATGTACGTTGCAATTAAATTGTCTGGATGAATGGCATGAGCAGCGCTTGATGGTGGGGAAGCACACTAGCAGAATACACAAACCAAAGTATCGAAGGTAGTCGGGTAGTTTTCGGGCTGAAGGAACATTGCGTGTGAGTTGTCTGAATCAAAGGCATGAGATAGTGGGAAAACATACCAGCAGAATACACAAACCAAAGTACAGAAAGGTGGTCCGGGTAGTTTCGTGCCGAACGAACGTTGCGATTGATTTGTCTGAATAACTGATATGAGACAGCGGTTTACTGGTGGGGGAGCACGCTGGCAGAATGTACAAACCAAAGCGGTCAGGGTAGTTACTAGTTTTGGGCTGAACGGACGTTGCAATCGAATATCTGAATAATGGCATGAGAATGGTAGTGGAGAAGCACACTAACAGCACGTACAAATTAAAGTACTAGCATTGGAAGGCGGGTTGGGCAGTTTCGGGTGGGATGAACGTTGCAGTCGGCTGCTTGAATGATTTTCATCACTGATAATGTTTGGTGGTCATATGAGATCGGGGTGGTCTCGTGCGGGACGAACGCTGCAGTTGGAAATCCAGAGGACTGGCGAATCACGGCCTGTATGTTACGACTGAAGAGGGACCCCTATCATAAGTCAGAATCTGAGGGAGAGCGGAAGTCATTTATCAATGATCGAGTGTAGCTAGTCGAAACAAATTGGCACGCGAACCTTCTGGGATAACACATACGGCTCTTCAAACATCGTTACATCCAACGTAGCGCACGCGTTACTCTCCAGCATTTTGTCTGACACGCCCTATATGTTGTGAAAGACTGCCAAGTGCGATTCCAAGAGAAGGAATGTAATATCGTCGTCGCAGTGTCTGCATGCAATGTGAGTAGTGTAGTGATAATGGTTTCGGTCCACCAACATTCCCTCCCAGTGCTGACCAGCGCGAGCTCACGAGCGTCCGCCACGAGCCCCCATCTCGGCCCCCCCGCCTCCATCTGTGGTTCGTCGTGGTGCTTCCGGAGGTAGTGCACGATCTGAAGGTATATCGAGACGAGTTGTGAATAGAGACGAGGTTAGGACGGGAACACATACCGCCGTCTCCCACTTCATAATAACCCGCCTGTCATGCAACTGTTCCGCACACAGCAAACACTTAACCCTGGAATACTTTGCTTCGAAGGCTTCCTTCGACGCCTCCTCAGGGTCCGCTCCACATGCCCCGATCACCTCCGCCGCGTGCACCGATGCCTTCTCGTGGAACTCAAGGTGTACCATGGCGTACCGCTTCCACGGGCACGCCCCGAATGGTTCCAACAAGCGATCCAACTCCACATCGACGGGGTCGTCCTCGCAGCGATGAAAGTTCCGTAGAGACGAGACATCTGTGCCTCAGCACGCGAGGGAACGAGATTGGATCGCCGCATCCCTTGCAGAGGAAAAACACTGTTGCGCATTGGAGATCGTGGTTGGGGGTATGGTATGAGGACGGGAGAAGAGAGTTTAGTTTCGGGGAGCAGGCCTGTTCCCATCGTGCGTGTGCAGTTGGGATCTCGTTCTATAAGCATCAGCGTCGGCCGGGTCGGGCGACGTGGAGAATATCATAGAGTGAAGAGGTTCCTCTGCACAGAGGTCGGGAAAGCTAGGGCGGAGGAGCGGATACCCGTGTTCTGTTCTCAAGTACCCCTTATGG
Organism: Tephrocybe rancida; assembly: GCA_018858115.1. NCBI lineage: Eukaryota > Fungi > Basidiomycota > Agaricomycetes > Agaricales > Lyophyllaceae > Tephrocybe > Tephrocybe rancida. The sequence continues at coordinate 11,564 of JABCKT010000200.1, forward strand.
AGGCTCTGTAGGAGGTCCATGCGACTTTGAATGCGGTTTTTGATAGCCTGGGCCTCAGCGACTGGCCGGATTCCCTTGAGTTCCGCATAAAGATTGGAAGAAATGTCCGACCACACTGTGTTCAAGTTAACGGTCGTTCGAAGGATAACGTGTCAAGGTACCTTTTTCATTCAACAATTGCGCCTTTCCCACTCCAGGTAACTTTGTGAACTTAGCTGGCCCGAGATACTCTAATTCTTTGCCCCAACCTGCGGTTTCATGAGTGGTTGTATCGGGAGAAATAAAAACGATATAGTACACCTTCCTTTACCAGCCTTTCGTGAATACTGTGTTTGATGTGAGTAAAACCCGTTTAACGAGGTCTGGGGACTTACGCTTCCTTTCTCTTTGTTCGGAGAGCATTAAGATCGCCCTTGGGTGATGCCTTGTGTTTTTCAGCCCACATCTCGCATTTCTGTGCGTGCTGGTATAGAGATTAAGCTTCGAGGGATGGTCCTGATTGTAATTTTGACAACCCTGGACACGTTGGTCGTGAATCTTGCTCTGCGCCATTATAGATTGGTGAAACAACACAGGCGTGTCCTGTAGCCTCTCGAGCTCTTGCACGATCATTGTGAGGTCTTCATTCAGATGAAACTTCCTTGCGAAGCATGTTTTTCGATGCGGGTTTAGTGGTGAAGGGTGGCTGAGCACGAACTTTGTCCATATTTCCGAATATTGAATCCAGGACATAAGCTCGAACGGGCGAGGTGTTCATGGTACCATTTTCCGCCATACACATTACTCGCTCTTAACGAGTGTGCCCTTTGTTAACAGACCGAACACACGCATGAGATCGAATTCTGAATTTGCCGTGATACAGTTATCACAAAGACGTATCTGTACCGCCTAGTGCACATATGTCGTGGTTGAATTGCAACAGGCCTGGGCACATAAGCCAACGATTTCGCGTAAGTAGGCGAGATAAGTGCACACACTTGACAGCCGGTGCCAAAAAGAAGCAATGCATAGCTCGGGTACGCCAGGTCTCCCGGCATATGGGCGGAGGATTTTTCTCGATGTTGAAGAATGCCTGCAGGCAACGAAATATTTAGTGAGAGACGACGTGACGGACAAGGTAGGGCTGACTTCTTTCCAGATGTGGTTCGATGATCGACTAAGCGAGATATGCCCAAGAGATTCGCAGGTTCTGGACAGGCGGAGAAGATCCATTGGTTCGAGGTGGCTGAACGTCTCCAAGAGGATCTCGAGAGGCATCTCAGTCATTAGCTTGAGCTTCCCACCGACACCTCTCGTTGGTCGCTGATCTTTTACACTCGTCGAGTTGACAGTCTCGCATCGTTTAACCTTTGACATGCCAAAACACTTTCAGGTGGCTCCAAGTGGGTGCGCCTCGTTTGTTGCAAGACTACAACTTTTTCTCTTCCTCTGGTAGGAGTAGTTACGCGCGTTGGTAGTTCGTCTCGAGTGGGTGGCGCGTTGACCGCAATCGATGGTACTGTAGAGGTTTATGTTGGGTTTATGTTGGACAATGCGGCGGCGGGCGGCGGACTCCAGAGTGACCATTATAGCATCACATGTCGTGACGTATCGTGTCCAAGTCACGTCCGACGCGCGTCCCTGGGCCTTACGCGTCCGAAATAGAATATATTGCCGCCTGACCTATCTCTTGGGGCTGCGTGGAAAGGTAATTCCCATCGTTCCGTTATCATAAATACGTTTGAATATACGACTACTACGCTAATCGGATTTGCGCCTCGCCAAGGTATTTTTCAAGAGAATCAAACTCGAAACTGTCGAGATTTGGGGGTCTAGGGCCTCGTATGGTGAAGCAATGTAAGCCGGCCGCCAGTCTGGTAGTTTCTGCTGTGTGGAACTCACATGGAATCCAGCATACTCCGAGGTGATTGATTTTTGGACCAAAGAAGAAAGGTACTGATTTGACATGCGCCGAAACCAATGGTGGGTTTTCTGAGTCCCCAGGGAAGGCCATGAGGTTTGTGGCACTAAGATACAAGTATGACTACGATATATGTACCCTGCCGGCAAGTGAACACTGAGTGAAAGCTTGGTAAAGGCACGACATTGATAGAAATATACGCGTTTCCTTGGCACTGTCATCCCTTACTCTCACGCTGTATGAGCCCGGGACTTGTAAAGCTAGGAGTGAAAACAAGTTTCTTCGGTTGACGTGTTGAAGGTAGGACCTGGCAGGAGATCAAACAATCATTAAAACCATCCGAATCGCCACATGTATATATGAAATTTCCGACTTCTAGTAGGAGGAGTGCCATACCAAGATCAGAAAATTGACGGTGCACTTAGTTGGTAGGCTGTGAGGATACGGCCCGGGTTTGGCGGTTTTCAGGCAACTTTGACTGTTTCAGGTGTCGCAGGGCGGTAGGTTGGGTGCAGGTTTGATTAAGAGATTGATCATCAATTTAGCGTGATGCCGTGGCACTGCGGCTACAAAATGTTGACTAGAACCTCCATCATGCATCCCCGCATAGCAGAATTTGGAAACCAACGAGCATGGCGCCCTCCGTTAGAGACACACCATTGAGTTCTTCTGGTACTTTATTCAGGCCACTCTCCACCCCGGTTTCCAGTAATACTGATTCAACGTACCTTCATCTAGACTCATCCGAAAGTCCTGGGGAGTATAATGCTCGCTCGCAGAGATTCTGGTCTATTTATGTGTCCGAGACACAGAAATACGATGGAGAAGTCCTCGAGAATTGGAAAGCAAGCACAGATAGCGCGCTGATATTTGTGAGTATATAGCTTCGCTCATAACCATTTTCTGAGCACGTTTCAGGCGGGTCTTTTCTCGGCCATTGTCACCGCGTTTCTCCTAGAAAGTGCTCAAGATCTTCAGTTAGACCCCGCAAAAGTATCGTCTGCATTGCTTTTCCAGCTTGTCTCTTTACAATCCAATGGATCATCATTGTCAATCGGCAGCTCTTCGGCGACATTGCTAGACCCACTTGTCAACCTCCCTTTTCAAGCACCGAAAACGTCGATTGCGGTCAACGTTTTGTGGTTCCTTAGCTTGGGTTTTAGCCTTGGCGCCGCGTTGGCCATTACCCTGATTCAACAATGGATTCGAGGATATCTTCAGACTGTCCAAAGGCACACCGCGCCACTACAGCGAGCGAGAATTCGCACCTTCCTCTTTCGGGGGATGGAGAAATGGGGGATGGAGATGATCGTTGGAGTTTACATCCCAGTCATGATGCACTCTTCGATGTTACTTTTTCTCATCGGGCTCTGTTTCTATCTATACAGCATCAACATCGTCGTAACTTGGTCCATCGCCTCTCTCACATGCATCTATCTGTTCCTCTACGTCATGGCTACCACAGTCCCCATATTTGATCTATCGACCCCGTATGAAACACCTCTCTCCCAGATATTATGGCAAGGTGCGTGGATTCTTGAAGTCTAAAGCACTGGTAGTAATATTCGCCTGCAACAGCAAGGCTATCTGGCCCCTCAGTTGCTTATCGTGATCGAGCTGCAACTGAGATCGGCAAAGTAGATCGTCAACAAAGAGACTACAGAGCCCTTGAATGGCTTTGTCAAAATTTGCGTCATGACACTGATCTTCAAACTCTTGTCGAGAGCATCCCGGGTCTGCTGTCTTCGGAGGATGGCCGGAACATTTGGGACATTGGATCCGCATATGGCAGCGCGGTGGGATCGCTGACCGTCCGAATTACTACTCTTCTGGCGACATGCTTGCGTCCAGGACTGTTAGATCCAGACAGCCGCCTGACACGAGCAACTATCTGTCTCGATGCTCTGGCTGCGATCTCTCAGTGTAGTCGGGGAGTTGTGGAATTCGGCAATGATTTGATCCTCGAAATCCTGCCGGGAATAGCAGCTCTTCAATGGGGGGGTGCTTGTCCTTTGCAGCAGAAAGCTTGCATTGTGAGAACTCTCCTGGAATGTCGATCCCCGCCCAGTGCAAAATGGAGAAACCATGCGCTTCCGAGTACCATTCATGGGTTCGACTTCGATAATCGGGCTTTCTCTCCAGATATTTCCGCTGGAACCATGTGGTCAGCCCAGATTGTCTATTTCGATGGCCCTATTCATACACTCCCCGAGTCGGTTATGCCTCTGATCCAGTACAATCTTCCCACTCTCCTAGAAAAGGCCGATAGCGCCTTACATTTCGTCGACCAACAGGGCCGAAACCTCGAGCGAATGCTCTTTGAACCAGATGTACCAGCTCCTCACAATGTAGGGGTGGCTCTTCAACAGTACATGCGAGCTTTAGAGGATGCGAACACTGACGTGTATGCTTGTGCACAAGTTCTCCAGCATTTCTTCAATCGTGTCTATCCGGCGGAAGATAGCCTGCTTCCTCACCACATTCTCGACTTCTTCACGCGCTTGCCTCTCGTCAACGAGCATGCGTACACTGTGGTTTTCCATGGCATTGAACACCTCAAAGGTGGTAAATTTCACGCAATCTTCACTGTACCGCGTGTGCTTGCAGACCTTCGCCGACGTGGAGTTCTACCAGATCTACCCGAACTTGAGACCCCTTCCTTCATCCCAGATCATTCTTTACAGCGTCTCCACGCGAGGTATCTACATAATCCACAAAACTTATACGGAGACAACGACATCATGGATCGCGAGGTCCTTCCAATTTCTATGTGTTTGACAATCCTCTCTCCCACTTGGCGACAATCAAAAATCGCCGTCAATTTCTCCAAGTTAAAATGGCACAATGACACCTTCCCTTGGCTAAATCGGCAGGGTGGCCTGGAAAGCCCTGCCCTATCCTTACTTCCCAAGCTCTTCAACAACATCCCAGGTCCGGTTCGCCCGATGAAAGTGTTCTCATACGTCATGGAGGATATCGAGCACGATGGAAAGATTATGGAGCTGGCATCATTCATATGCAACGTCGTGTTTGCACCCAGTGAAAGCACTGCTCAGATGGCTTTTGCCAAGGAAGCCTTGGATATTCTCCTGAAGAAGTGGCGATTGACGTACGACTCGTCGTGGCATGATCGACCAGAACGAGCTATCCCTACTCGCGGGCAAAGCACATCCGCAGTCGTGGTCAATTTAAGTATACCCATCCCAAAATTCCGACGTACCAAGCCTACCGTTGTTGAGGAGGAAGAGGATGGCCATTCTCTCCACCTCTGCGAAGGCTCGCAAATACTATTGGTCGGACTCGTCAAACATCTCCTAGAAATAGAGCGCTCAGCAAGAGATGGGTCCCGACCGTTCCCAACGTTCATTGTCGACGTCGTAGCTTCCTTGGTCAGGCAGACCCTGACGAAGGAGGTTCCGATTCACATTGCCGAGGAGCTTTTCAAATTGGTGCCCACGGCGTCGACCACACTAACGGTACGAACGGAAATAGTATGTGCCCGCATGCACGAAGAAAGGGAGGTGTCGACAACCTTCAAGTTGGAGTAGGGAAATGTAATCTTCATAGACATGCGAAGGTCATTAGGATTGCGCCAATCGAAGGTGTACTTGTGCCCATCGGTGCTAAACCTCGTTGAAAACGAACGAACTGAGATGAAAACCGCGAAAGAACTCGGGAATGCGTTCATTTCTTAATTGCCTTGGGCCACCGAATTCATGTCAAGGAAATCGCGTTGGCCGACTTGTCAACAGGCGATGGCCGTTGGCCAGTATTCGGGAGATATTGAAAGTTCAAGCCTCCTGCATGTTGAATCTAACGACGACCAGTCGGTGAGCTCTGTATAAGAGAATCCACACTGAACTCGAAATGAGAGAAGAGTGAAATTTATGCAAGCGCAGTAGCATCCAGTTACAAGTTTGGTGATACGGGAGTACAGAGATAGAATGAGGTGAAGATAAGTAGGAAGGGCAAAGGAAGAAGAAGCGAGGTGAATAAGAAATTACGAACAACAGGACCGTGGAATAGCGAAGGAAACCGTAGGCACGCGACAGCCAAATTAATCAGACCCACTGGGCCCTGTCCCAACCGGGGTCCTGAAGGAAGGCACATAGGACCTTGCTTCCAGTCTATGTAGATCCGCGTTAGTCACTCGTGGATTGGGTTCAAAGTCGACGCACTTGGAGTAACGGATGTCCCGCAACAATGCTCAAGAACCTCTCAAGCCCCTCCCGCCTGCTCTCAATGACCTCGTCCGAGAATCGGTTCGTAAAAACCTTCCCTGGAAGTGGTGGAATGTTGACTCGTGTGGATTCGTGCTCCAGAATATCGCGGAAGGCTTCGAAGTCCGAGTAGCGTCGACGGACAAGAGAATGGCGCAATTTGAAGGCTGGAATGTTCGTCTAAGGCACCATAAGTATCTGACATAAGTAACTAGCCAACAGCGATAAGAACTCACCTTGCAGACTATCTCGTAATCAGTGTACATCTTCCGTCCGAACCCTGTAGATTTGATTGAGTTCATATCGCACAACAGCAGTCATTCTGGCCCTCACCGTGCGTTTGGGGGTTCCTGACTTCGATTTCAAGGAAGCTTTCGGGTACACTGTACATTTCTTCGATCTGCAATGAACTTGTTCGCGTTGAAGGCACAAGAGATACGAAAAACGGAAACGATGGCTTACGGTTTGTTCACGGCCAGTGATTAAAGAATCCTCAAAGGCACCACTCCGGGCAAAGGGAGATACAGCAGCCATATCGGTGTAGCGGCTAGCACTGCAGTGGAGGAGATGGGAGGAGGTGGTCAAGGTCAAGAATCCTGTCAAGGGTCTTCCGAAGAAGCGCAGGCCGATCACATAATCATTGAACCATGTGACTCAAACACTCCTTGAATGCCGAGGTTGCCGATCTCGGAACTAAAGGTCCGCTTAAGGTCTCTGGCACTGGTACACTAATTGAAGCTAATTGAAGGACTTCGGGGAAGAAAGTATGAAAGACACAGCAAAAACACTGAAGGTAGGTGTGAGGCAAGACAAGGGAGTAATAATAAATTCTAATCGAGTACAATATTCGCTGATGATAGATACGTCCTGTAAATCCTAAACAACCCAAGATGAAAGTGTCGTCAACTTGAATGTGAATGTACAAGCTCCTTCCGTAGCGCCCACCAGATGAAAACAGCAATCGAGAATGCCAAAGCAAGACCTATTGAGAATGCAGCTAGGCACCGCATTGCCCACTTCGTTTCAACCGTCTGTAACTCCACCAAATGTTCTTCGTCAAACTTTTCGTCCTCCTCCCCATATGTCGAAGACATCAGACAGTCGACGCGATGGCAGGGGAAAAGTGGGATGATAAAGCCTAGAAACCATAGTGGAGGGAATACTACAACATGTGGTAAGTCGAGGGTTCAACTCCTGAGTACAACCACGTACAAAATCCAAACTTGAACAACCGCATGGATAGTGTTGGGGGTTCTCGGGCAAATGGAGGCGTTTCCCGTACAGGTACTGGGAGGAGTCGAGCAAGGTGACAGCCATGACAATTGCTTGGTAGAAGTGGAGGAGGTATGCTGAGGCTATCGGTTGACGCCGTTGTCCATTCGACCTCCTTGGATGGGCACGCGTATTGGTGGATGAAGGGGCGGTGCGGAGAAGGAATAGTCCAGTCTTTCTCTAGGGAAAACATTGTGCGATGATTGTATCACAAAATCCTCGGGTGGTTAGGCCGGGAAAAAAAGATAGGGAACCAAAAGCTATTCGCAGGTTTAAAACTTCTCGACATGACCCACGAATAGCACGAAGAGGGACTGAGAGGTAGCAATTGAGCAGGGTAAATGTCGCATGATGAACGTAGCGAAATCTGGCCTGACAGTCGATGTGGATGATCGCGGATACCGAGTGGAGCCAGCTGGTGCCCGGGAGTCATTGAAGTGTGCTCGCTGAATCTATAAAACAGCTTCACTTGCGGTCATCGAATTATCGCATTCCAGTAGTTTATCGGCTAGATTGGTTCAGATGTCTACAGATAGGTGTGGGCGAAGGATCGGTGCAGGCTGAGAATGAAGAGAAGTATGTAGCTGAAGATATGGTTCCCACGGTCAGAACGATCAATTTTCTCTGTCTGTTTTGATCACTGTCGAGCCACCTACCGTGACTGTATCTTTTAGAGACATGTCAGGCAAGTGGGCTTGTTGCCGACGTTTCCTTGGCTGGAATCCACTGCACCACTAGGCTTCATTACTGACGCTTAGAGCCGGTATTACCTTGGGCCTGGTCGGACGCGAGGTACCACCTGAAGGCCCCCTTCCTGCCTCCAAGGCTCCTTCCTACCTTTTTGGAATTTTGAGCATTTCGATATTTTGGTGTAAGCCTGCAATAATATGGCCACATCACTTCCATTGAATTTAACAAGACCCCTTAGCTCAGTGGTAGAGTGTGTGATTCCAGTTATTGGTGCTTCCACAAAGTCATCCGTTCAAATCGGGTAGGGGTCACACCTTTTGCTCTTTGCGCTAGGGACGGAACGCGCCACGCTTGCCTCGTTCACCGATTTCAAATCCACCGCCCATTTTTACTTGGCCCGTGGGTCACCCGGTGTTCTCATCTCAAGCTCAACTGACTTGGGCAATCGTTTCGCCCCCCAAATACAACTGGACCATGCGGTCAAAGGCTTCGACTTCCAACGAACGCCAAATTGCCTTGCATCCGCTTTCATCGGCGACGTTTACGATAATACAGCATACAGTTCCATTGGCTCAAATCAAATGTCCAGTTGGACTCGAAGAGGCATCCCTTACTTCAAGATCCGTCCTACTCTCGATATGAAGCCATCTTCCCCACTTTGTGGACTGAATTTCCACACCGAGCTGAGGGTGGTTAGAAAGAAGTATATGGTCCACATCGAAACCTGTCCTTGGCTTTCATGAAAGCACAAAACCGTACGCTCAATTAGAATCATCTTAATCCACTAGCTGGATAAATAGGCCACACATCCTCGGTGTATATCAATCCCCAGAATGTTGATAAGTATGCAGGTTCGTCTGGTCGCAGACATTGTACTCATCGGCTATAGACACTCACATTTTTATGTCACTAGATCATCAGGATTGTCCACGTTATGTCGCTTCTCATGGGTTTGACCCTGGTCCAAGCCAGCGGGACACCACTTACTCAGGTGCAGGCAACGTCCAAGCTGACTCAGAACAACATTACGGCTTACTCCTCAGGAAACTGCACCGACAAGTAAGATTATCTATGGTCCAAGTCGATAGGTATGGCACTCACACATTCTTAAACACAGGACAGTCAGAACCTGTACTTCGTATGATGGAATCCTCTCCGGAACAGTCGACGGTGTCATCACTTTGAAGAATGCTTCTGGTGTGAACTCGCTAATCATTACTGGCGGCACGGAGACTGGTCACACTGGTGGAACCTACTCGCATGCAAACGGCTACAAGGTCGACGTGCGCCACGACCAGAAGTTGGACGCTTATATCAAAGCACCTTCACTAAGATCGCGAACCGTGGAGATGGCTATCCGCAATGGCGGGCGGCGAGTGGGAATTTGTACTGTGTGAGTGAATCAAAAATTTGAACTAGTTTGGTTCCCGTATCCCGTTCGCTGACCCTTTGGTCAGGACGAAGGCTCTCATTGGGATATCACGTACTTCTGAGACACCCGAACTGGTTCCTGCTGCGTTGCGTTGCGCGTACTTGTAGCCACTGAAAGTATTAGGGTTGAGTTTTATCAATGATCTCACATGGCTATTCATGAAATCATTGGATCAAAATAGTTACAATCCACACGTAGTATCGATGATGCATAGAAGCGTTGTGGCACTGGGGCGTAGCACACTGGTCGCGAATAACACGGCGGCGGCAACGTTTGGCCGGCAAACTTCGTCGTTCGCAAAACTAGAAATTTAAACCTGCCCCGTCACCCCCCTTGCACCTTCCCAGTAAAGGCCTAGCTACTTGCCACTTCCTGACTTCATAGAGAGCCCATTAAACGCTCGTACACTCTGAACCACCATATCTTCTCCCCGACCCCTGCTCAGAAGTTTCAACGCAGCCCTGCTTCCGCTGCCAATGCGCCACCGCCCAGTGCTACAGCATTGCCGAGTTGAACCTGTGCTTTGCTAATAGTTAATCTTCCTACTCCGATCCAGGCAAACAACGAAGGCTCTCATTGGGAGATCACGTACACTCCTATCGAAGATCAGCTCCACCAGACATCTCAGTGCAATGGCTTCTTTATACCTCCTCGATTCCATCAATTCGAGGACGTTGAAAGCTACCGGCTTGGTGGGTTCCATCCAATTGCCATCGGCGATATCTTTGCGTGAGGATGCTATAAGATTGTTCTCATCGACGATAGGGTTACTCAGAACCAAAAAGGAACACCTTAGTTGAATGCTATCGTCCAGAAGAAAGGATTACAATAAACGAAGTTGTTTCTCATCCTTGGTTCTCTCTTTAACCTATACATATCGTATCAGCCTCTCGCTCTCTAACCCGTAATTGGACGGTGTGTTACCTCCTTGTGTCTGCCCATCCGACTGGAAAAACATAAATTTAGAGGTAAATTCAACGGATAGAGGCCCTCTGGCGCTGAAGGCACACGACACGCCACTGCTGGATGAGATATCACTTGTAAGAATATTCCATGGCTTAGAGCTTAAGAAACGCACCGTGGCTTTGGAGGCAGGTAGATTAAGTATCCCCGCTTCAACCAGCTACGAACATTGAACGAGGACATATAACGCTAAATGGCCTTCACCCGGGACTGCGTGGTTGTGGGCCTCGTTTTGCTGGGATGGCGCGGTTCCCGCTTATCGGGTGTTGGCCCATTTTCGAACATAGCCCGAGCACGTCGTCGATCATCATCTATAAGAGAAGAGCATGTGAGTCGATTAGTGAGATATTCCGATGGCAGTGCTAGGCGTAGGCGGGCTCAGAAGACGAAGGTGTACGCATATCTCGCATAGCAAGACTGGTTCGGTTGAAGACAAGATCGTTAAAGTTGTTACATCATGTCATTCGCGACGATAGATGGATTTCATCAGAAATTCTTAACCACTCACTCAAGCTCACGTTGGAACCGGTCCAGAGGTGAAGACGGTAAAAAAAAATTGGATCAGGTCGCATGGTGGTTGGGGTTCAAGGGGGGATATGTCAACTGGTCAGCTGGCCAGGAACAAAGAAGCATCTCATCAGACTTTGGGTGGGAAGCAATGATGGTGAATAACATAGATCTGACGGAGAAGGAAGTACAGAGACAAGTTACAGCATATCCACGATGCGAATCAATATATTTTCTGATGCTGGGCAATCAAACACGGAATATCTGGCTATCTCAACCCCCACCACTGGATCATTCATCTATTGCGGTGGGAAACTGGAACAGGTCTTTAGGATCGTACTTATCTTTCAAGTCACGGAGACGCGGGTAATGAGTTCCGTAGTATCGTTGTCTCCCTGTAACAAAGTAAGATACGCAATGGAACAAAAGGATTGAAAGTGACGGACAGTCAGAAAGTTTATCGTCGATGTAATTGGGATAAGCACTATATATGAGACGATTAGTTAAAGGTATCCAGGGGAATGCACATATGACGAACCCATAGTCCCAGTTGTTAGGGCTGTTGGATGTAAGAGCCCGGACCATGTCTAAACGAATAACAGTCAGGAGGTGATGGCCAATATTGGAACAGTGGAGCGACACATACCGTCCATGAACGTAAACCCGTAAGCAGGGAATGGTGGCACTTTACCAGGGGCAGATGCGTAAAATTGAATCGTGAAAGTGGAACTCCTGTGCGCAAATGCCGTTGCGTCCGGAGCCACAGCGTTGATCGCAGAATTCCTTCCACCGTACAGCTCCAGTTGCGTAAACCATTCCTGAGGATATTGTTAGACAAGCGCCGAAAGCCGGGAAGTCAACAACATACCGTCTTGGATGCAAAACCCTCGTTGGCCATGTACGTGGCATACGCCAGAATAGCCTTCTTGGAGATAGGTGAACTCTCCGGCGTCATCAGTGATTTCGCATAGAATGTATCATGTGTGTCAGGATGCGACTTAGTGTCAAGCGGCTCGCCCGCTAGTATAGTTACGCTATTCAGATAACTGCCTGTCTGGAGCGTGGCCCTGGGGTTATCGGGCAACTGGCTCAAGAGAGGAGCCAGAGTAGCATTCAATCCTTCCACAGGCGCATACCAGCCTCCCAAGAGGGAGAAGGTGACGGTACCGGCGGTCGGACCGCGAGAAAAGTTTATCTCTCCTCCAAGGTACGGCGGGATATCTGTCTGAACGAAGGACTGGAACGCTTCAATCCCTTGAGCTGTAGCATTGGCATCGAGATCCCATTCGTACTGGAAAATAGTGGCTGATGGAGGGGCAGGGAAGGTCTTGACCTCAATGGAGGTTGTGACACCAAATGAGCTCGCCGATCCTCGCAGTGCCTACATGAAATCGTACACATCATAAGTCTAGCATAGCACAAGGATAGTTCCATGAACATACCCAAAACAGATCAGGGTAATTCTGGGCTGTAATCCGAATAGCCGTTCCGTTAGCAAGGACAGTATTAACCGCCACAATTGTATCAAGGGTAAGGCCCCACATCCTTGAAGAGAAACCGAATCCTCCGAATGCTATAAGAAGGTGAGTTACAAGATCTGTTCGGTACCTGAGGCGGCCCGACGTACATGCATGACCTCCAATACCAACATATGGACAAACTCCGTGGGGCAATGCGCGACCTACATTTGCCAGCGCAGTAGCGATATCTCCCAGGCGGTTTCCGCTCTCAATAATGGCCGTTCCTGTTCCCGCGTCTACGGTGACGTTGCCGAGATGCTGCAGATCGATGATGAGAGCACCATCTCGTCCACCAAGGCCATTGGCAATATAGCTATGCTATGAGGATATGCATGTCAATTCAAACGATGCTGATATTGAGGGACCGTGACCTTACCCCTCCGCTTCTGGCGACTACGGTTACCTTCAGCCCAGCACCAATCTTGACGACTTCGGAGACCTCTTTCACTGTCCTGGGAAAGGCAATCGCCGCAGGTTTGAAAGAGAAGCGCAGGTTGACTGTTGCAAAAGAAGTCATAAGCAGAATCATAGAGGTCGAGGAGACTGAATGAATTACATGCGCTGCTGTCGACTGCATATGTTGGATCGCCAGGAAACGACGCGTTTATTCCTTGAGATATAAGACTGGCTTTCAGATCGCCTTGAGCGACGGTGTAGCTGAGAGCAGATAACACAGTGACAAGGGAGCTCAAAAGATATGTAGCCACCAGCATGGCTGTATGTGCTTTGTGGTAGGCTGAATCCACAGACCGCTGGTATTTAAGGCTCTGCGGGCGCATAAGCCCGTATGTAAAAATTGGTATATGGCCCATTGGAGTTCATTCTACGTGCCTAGGGCGGGGTCGGTCGAAATTTTGGTGCTCAAAGGGGTCTAGGTTGAATTGTGGGCTTACCAAAATCTATCGTGATGCCCTAGGGCTACGGTACTTTATAAGCACGCCAATGATGTCGGGGCGGGCACCCTGAAACAGGTTTCTGACGATGCGAAGGCGTAACGAGCCATCATCGCAAGCACATTGTGGTGTCCATCGATTATAATAGGAACAGCCGAACAGCCGAAAGCAATTCGAAACGGGACGATAAGCCAATAAAAGCACCACGAACGATTATACCCGTGTAATCCGTGAGGTTGATCCACGAGTTTCAACCGTTGAGACAACAGCGAGGTGGAAATAGAGCAGAATGTTTAAGTTTTGGAGAATCCGGCGAAGTCCGTCTGTCCGTCTGTCCGGCATTCCAAATCAAGCGGCTGTGCCGCCTGGTGCCGCCCCCACCAATACCCAACCTTCTAAGGCCACAGGACACAAGCTTATTTACTGATGCCTCTGCGTGACGAAGATAGGTAATCTTACTAGATATGTATTATGTACAAATGTTGTCCTAGTTTGTCACGTAGTAAACTGGTTGTTCCACAATTGGGACCATGCCAGTATAATATACACCACCACCACCACCACCACCTGTATGAATGTTTTTGAGACTAATATGAGGGTTCTCTGAGCCAAAAGTGGCTGGCTATCTCAATATCAATCTCTGTCGGTGTGAGCCACTGATGTGGCTGTACCCGTTCCTTTACTGCCTCGTAAATCCGCTAATTTACCTGTGATGCCGTTGCAATAGCTTATATAGAGAGAAAGCTGCACGCTATCCTCTATTGGAAATTACTGACTGTACAGGACATGGGAGGTCTCGCACCTGAGCGGGCTTTGTATCATATGATCCGGACAGACGGACAGACAGACGGACTGCCGGATTATATCCAAATGTCCTCAAATAGAGCAAGAATTAAAGGCTTACGTGATTGAGATTAGATGCAGCATGATGGTGGTGGCTTTGTGTTAGCTTGTAATTGAAAATCCACACTATAAAGGTTGGACGACATGTAATCATGTGTATGTTCCTTCTCCTCTCTTTGAAAAGGATAAAAGAGTCGTTTTAACCTATGTATTAGCTACCGAGTATAGATTTGCTGACAAGATCGCGATTAGATTGGATCACAAGAAAAACGCTGATGTGTCAATTTCCCTTCATCATGATCATTATCATCATTATGTAACTTGAACTGGAACATGCTCGCCCAACCAATAAAGGACCCTGCAGACTATGGATCTCTCCACTTAGGGCTCCATATGAACCTCAACTTGCAAGCGCCAGTAACAACAGATAATCCACCTGGGCTCGAAATTGGACAACTTCGAATTCACAAGCGATGTGCCCCTGTCGTTCCAACGTTCTTGCAGCCTCATGTCATTATATGGCATTTAAGCGACGTTTCCAGTCTCCTGTGCAATTAAACGTCACCGACCATATGTGTTCTCTTGACCATTCCACGAATCTCTCGCTCAGTTGATAGGTCAGCGCATGGCACTGTCATGATTGCCCGTGTGGTGACCTCAATGTCGGACATGCCGAAGGATGGAAACTCCAATCCTTGGAGACTTGGCACCCTTAGAAGCAAATTCAGCCAGGTCATTCGCCCTCTGTACCATGCAATTCACGAGAAGCGCTTCTGTTATAAAGCCCCGCAATTATGGGCACCTCAGCTCGATCCACCCAGCCATGAAGGTACGCCTACTACCCATTCTTCAGCTGATAGTTGAAATGTAACATCTTCGTTTTAGCTCGTTCTATCTTCTATCTTTGTTCTAGGCCTTCTCCACGGGGTAGTTTCCACCCCTGTGGAGCTTGAGGCTCGTAGTGGCACTCCGCTCACACAGGCGCAGGCGGAAGCTCGCCTCAAACCCAACGGTATTACCGCCTCGTCAACGGGTGGCTGTACGGACCGGTACGAATCTCTTAATCAATTACATACATTCCCCGCCTTACCCGGGACCCATAATGTTAGAACCGTGTCTACTTGCACATCCTATCAGGGGATATTATCCGGCACCGTCGATGGTGTAATCACGCTCAAGCAAGCGTCTGGCTCCTCCTCACTCGTCATCACAGGTGGGACTGAGGTTGGACACGCGAGTGGCACCTACTCCCACGCGAATGGGTACAAGGTCGACGTCCGCCACGCGACGGCTGTGGATAATTACATCCACAATACCTTCACGCGGATCGCGAACCGGGGTGATGGGTACCCTCAGTGGCAGGCTGCAAGCGGAAACATCTATTGTGTAAGCACTTTCCTGTCCTCTATGCTGTGTCAGTTGCCTTATAGGTCGAAACGTTCCAGGACGAGGGAACACACTGGGATATCACATACTACTAGTCAGACTGCATGAGTAGGCACGGCTTTACATACGTCACTCATCGCTCTTTCGACGTTTTACGAGACAATTACCTGTGGACAGACAATATACGTTTTATTCTTCAGATCTCCGCAGTCACCTTCCAGACACTCTTCGCAGCAGTTGCATCTGGCCCCTCCATTCCCCAGATCCCTCACTTAAACGCCAAGCCCTATTGCTCGCCTGTGGTCCATCTGATCGTCTACATCGATCAGCCACCTCATACTAGATGCTGTATGGCGGTGTTCTCATCCCCGCTCCCTTTCGTGGGCGAGCGCAATAGATTGATCGAAACTTCGGTGTTTGGAAATCGGGGCCTAGTTGGTATGTCTGCGTCAGGAAAGGCCCAGTTCGCCTAATCCGACGTGTGTGCCTCACGACGTACGCCATATTGTTTCCGGCATGGAAGGGCTTGTCTCTCCAGGCCACTATTTATTCACCAGCAACAATTCTTCCAGGCCACTTCCAATCGTTCATCACCCTCTCCCCCGACATGTCGACCCCTGGTTCATTTGACGACGCGGAGAAGGGGATCTTCGATAAACACGAACTCCCCGTCAACGTCACAATTACTGGCGCTGTCTTGACGCCATCGATATCTCAGTCGGACAAATCCCTTGACTCTGTGACACCTGCGCCGATACAGCCACCCCCATCGAAGAAGCCCAGTTCTCGAAAGGTCAGCCTTTGGATCCGTGGTCAGCTATGGTTCAACACCTACCGGTATGTCACTTGTCCTCATGGCGCAGTTCCGAATCAGCTAAGTCATGGGTCAGTAAATTTTTCACCTTCGTCATTTGCTTGAACATTGTGGGCATTGTGCTAGCAGCAACCGGGAAGTGGCAATACCCTCGATATTACAGTGGCGCGTGCGTCCTTGGAAACTTGCTCGTCGCCATTCTCATGCGGAATGAGCTCTTCGGTCGATTCTTATATCTCTTTGTTAACACTTTGTTTGCAAAGGTGGCTATCATATCCATCTTTGTACACTATGTCTTCTAATAACCATGATGCCAGTGGACTCCTCTAGCCTTCCGGCTTGGCTGCACCTCTGCCCTACAGCATTTGGGAGGCATACATTCTGGATGTGCAGTATCAGGGTTCATGTGGCTTATATTCCGTGTTGTCTGGATTTTCGCCCACCATAATGTCACTCACACATCCATCCTGGTCTTTGGGCTGCTCACGCTCGTCATCATCAATGTATCGATCATATCTGCCTTGCCTTGGGTTCGGAATACTCATCACAAGTACATTATTGGTCCATTGTTAGATGGCTTCTACTGACCAACCGTTCTAAAGTGTATTCGAACGCCATCATCGCTTCATGGGGTGGTGAGTTATAAGTAATAGCTCAAATGTGTTCGCGACATATTAATGTTCCTTTCCAGGCTTGGAGTTCTCTCCAGTAGGCCCGCCAACATTTTAAACATATACTAGCCTCATATCTTCTCTAGCTTGGATCTTCGTCATTCTCGGAGACAGCTGGGACACCGATAGCCAGAGTTGGAATCCCAATGGCGTCCACATTGTCCGCCAACAGGACTTCTGGTTTGTTCTCGGGATGACTATATTGTACGTTCAACTTCCTCTTGTTTTATCTTCGGTGCTTTACCTTTTCATTCAGCGTCGTCATCCCCTGGTGTACGATCCGGGAGGTCAAGGTCGATGTGGAGATAGTACGTCTTGGACTTGACGGAATGAATACCTTCAAAGTGACTCCTGATTATCTAGCCCTCTCCCAAAGTCGTCGTCATGCGCTTCGAGCGCGGAATGCAGCAAGGCTTGCTCGCGAGAATAAGTCGAGGCACAATCATGGAGTATCACGCGTTCGGTATCATTTCGTAGGTTTCCTTATTTCCTCTCTTACGACGTCTCTAATACTCAAACTTCAGGGAAGGCAAGCGTGCAAAACACCATTACCTCATATGTGGAGTCCAAGGCGACTTTACGCGGAGTCTCGTCGAAAATCCTCCGGACCGGATCTGGACTAGACAATTGAAGGCAAGCTCTTGTGATTTCTGAGTGGCGCAGAGTTTGACTTAAAGGCGCTACTTATAGTTCGCAGGTGTTTCAAACACATCGACGCTCTATAAGAGAGGTATAAGAGTGTGCACTGGGACAGGTCTTGGCGCTGCGCTCTCAACTTGTCTTCAGGTGACCAGAGCCACATCCTCCATCCGTGCCAAGCTGATTCTTTCTCGTATCTAGAGTCCAAACTGGTGAGTTTCGTGTCACTTATGGGCCCTGGTTTTCCGTGGCCCATAAAGTACCCGATTCTGCTCACTGGCGAACTTATTTAGGTATCTGATATGGATTGGGTCTGATCAAGAGAAGACCTTTGGCCCAACAATATCTGGGCTTATCCACGATAATCTGGGTCCTGACCGTGTCACACTCTGGGATTCAAAACAACGAGGTTCTCGTCAATTTATTGAGGCCCAGCCCCGAGCCTAACGTACAGATATTTTTCATTTAAGGAGGACGTCCTGATATAATGAGACTCATCAAAGAAACTTACGTCTCATGGGGGGCAGAGGTCGTCTTCATCACTTCGAACTATCAGGGAAACAAGGAAATGATGGAAGGTTGCAAGGAAGCTGGTATTCCTGCGTTCGTATGTCACCATTTCTCCTTCATCGCTCTACCCTGATTGATGGCAAATCTTTATCCTAGGGAACCTTATGGGATTTTTAATGCGAAATGCGCATCGCGAAGTTCTGCTCGCCTTTGCTTAAGCACACAACCACCCTCGGCACTAGATAAGATCATCCTTTTCTGGAGTTTCTATCAGGTCAAGTACCTGCAACGCATTGCACACGCTTCAGCTGTTCAAGGAGTAGCATCATAGAAGATAAATGGGCCACGTAAGTGTACCTGTCTGGCCTTTGTGCCAAATCTCTTTCTTTCTATCTCTTTATTACTTGGACACCACTAATACTACTACCAACTATATACACGGCCCTTAGTCACTATACCGGATTCAGGGTGTATTGCATTCTTACATATTCATCGGACAATTCTTTACTTATTGATCCCCGTAGACATTGACATTCTGTGTTATGGAACGACATAGAATACAGTCGCAAATCGCAGCTCTAGAGAACAGCATTAGATTAAATAGATATTTTATACTTTAGCAAACCAGATTTCTGCAGCCGCTTTCCCCGTACCCTCTGGAGCCGTTGCATCTGGCCCCTCCATTCCCCAAATCCCGCCCCTAAACGCCAAGCCCTCCTCCTCGCCTGTGACCCACTCAACTTCAAACCGCTCGTCGAGGCCTATCAACACCCTATTGCTATCCTCCACGCTGTCGTCTGGGCCGTGGTTTCCCCAAGCGACTGTGACGTTGAACCACGGGCCGCTCCAGTGCGTAAGACGTAGATGCGTCGCAAATGTTCGACGGAAAGGTATGATGATGGTAGGGACATCTTTGACCGGAGTTTTCGAGAGTAGAAGCTGTGTTGTCGGGTGCTGTAGGAAGGTATCGCATGAGAGCGCTCTTTCGGCTGAGTACGCCGCTGTGTTGATGCGGGGTCCGGGAGCCCCTGGAGGAATGTAGCACGGCTTGAGAAGGCCGTATGCGGCATGTTCAAACGATCGTTCCTGTAGCAAGTAGATCGGATGAGGAGGGGGTTGAGGATTTTGTGGCCGAGGTAGCGCCATGTTTCGTTTTTTTGCGACGTACACATCTACTTCTTTGAGGAATCTAACATTGAAGTATAAGACTGCTGATCAAAGTTTAACAAATGTACAACGAGCCTTGAATACCAGTCGATTTCCGATAGGCGTAGGAGATCATCGATGATGCGCAACTTGACACTCTCAAGGACAACATCACCATCTGCATCATTCGAAAACACGGCGATTCCAAGCCCGGTAGCATTTGGAAAGGACGGGATCTTCCCGGCTGGCCGTTGGACGAGCGCCGGTGAGTGTTATATTAAGGAAATCATGTAGATAAAACTTACATAGATTTGGGAGCCGTGCAACCTGTGTCTTGAAACCTGGGTTGTTACCCCCATGCTCAATAATCTCATGGCCTCTATAACTGTACCGCCATTGAGCAGGGCCATAGACCTTGGGTGACTACAAACAGCGGCAATGAAGATCCAGTCAATGTGAGTCAGAATGTCGGTTCTACAATCGCTTACGAGCTCGGGATAGGATGCTTTCCCTTCCGTGACCATAACACCTGTCTCCAAACGCGCAAGCACTGCCTCGGGGATGAGAGTTGAGTTTGTTCTGGGAACGACACCGCCATTGAGCAGTGTAGACAGCCAGGGTACCTGGAGGTATCATATATAATAGCTGGCGTCGAAAAGTTGAAATTGGCTAACCATGTCTCTGACAGACGTCAGTATTCCTCCTGCGCCTGCCCATACACGTTCTTCTCCCGGGCGTTGAAAATATGGGACGGTCGGGCGAAGTTCTCCACGTTCTTCCGCGTAGAAGTCGCGCAACGAGTATTGGTGGCCTTCCGCCATCATCGGAACAGACGAGAGTTTATTGTTGTTATCTGCTAAGACGTAGCCGGGTGGGTATGTGCGGGCTTCGGCTTCCTTGACACTGTAAGTGGAAGCATTCATGCCCGCGGGCTTGAAGATATGTTCGTTGACGAATGACTCGAACGATACATTCAAGAGCCACTGCGAGAGATATGACAGGGTTTCGAACATCATGTTATTGTACTGGAACGTGCTCCTGAACGGTGCAGAGGGCCGCAGATGGCGTAGATTTGCGATCTGGAGAAATTATTAATCAGCGGCATGTCTGGGCTAGGTGGGGGGCGTACCATGGCAGGAACGCCACCTTCGAGTGGAGCACCAGCAAAATCATGCCTCGGCATGCCAGTTCGGTGAACGAGGAGATCGAGAATGGTGGCCTCTTGGCTTGCGATACGATCCTGAAGCTCCCATTCTGGGATGAGCGACGCGAGTTTCGTGGTCCATTGAATGTCGAGAGAATGGTTTGAAATTAAAAGGCCAGTTGCCAATGCAAGAAAGAGCTTGCTGTTTGATGCTATCGCGAAGAGAGTGTCGGGTGTTACTGGAACATGGGGGGATGAAGAGGTTCGAGCGGAACCAACGCCGAGCAGCTGGTGTCTGAAGCCTGTTGATGCAGAGGGATCTTTGAGTACGACTGCGACGGCCAAGCCTGGAGACGAATGTATAGAGAGAAGGTCATGGATATATGACTCGACTGAGGTCGATATCAAACGCGGCTGCTGCGCTCCAGCTTCCCTGTCCTGTGGGGGGACTAGTGGTATTTGAATGGAAAGGGCTTCGAGGACGAGTGTTGAAATCAAGAGAAACAAGTACTCGATTCCAGAGACAGGGCTACGCATCCCTTGCAGTATTATTATCCTTGTTCTCAGCAAGCAGTGGTCCAATCACAATGCAGAACTGAGTAAGTCTCCAAAGCTGTACACCGCGTGAAATGCTAAATTACGCAAGTTTGGAATGCTGTTAGGATCCACAGATTTTCGCCAGATTCGCACCAAATCCCAACGAGATTCCCCGATTTTAGAATTCAGTATCAATGCTCAAGTTACAACGCGTTACACCGACATTGCAGCTCACATTCCATCGATATTCTACATCGGGGTAATTTGGCGGCCTACGAGCGGCAGCGCTGCAGGCATGCTGGGTTTTCCTTTATTTTATTTGTTCTTGCAAGCCGTCGAAATAAAGTAAAAATCAATTTATTTTCTACTAAGTCCTGGTTACCACATGCATATATGCAAATCACCCAAGGCCATCCCACCGTCGTTCCGGCTTGTTTCGTGCCTCAAGCGCTCCTCCCACAATTCAGATACTGAGAAGCATCGAGTAAGTCCACGGAAACAGAAAATAAGTGCAAGAAGACGTACCGGGGAGGTTAAGTCTTTCTCAGTGCCACCGATTCTCCTCCGCAGTGTCTCAGATGCATTCTGCAACGATAAATCAGCATTATGCGGTGCGAGTATTCGTCATACTCTTACCTTATGACTCATACAATGTCTCTTTGAGGATATCGATGGCGTGGAAGCAGAAGGAGCGATGATGATCAAGAGAACAAGCGGCCACTTGTTCCCTAGATCCCCGTCGCTTCTCTGGTT
>JABCKT010000201.1:0-33371 GCA_018858115.1 Tephrocybe rancida
GTTATTTGCTACCAGCCGTTACAGAAATAATTACCCCTTCACACTGTCCATTTCTGGAACGGCTGGTTTCGAGCCTAGATAAAACATGTCTGCGCGCCAACCCTTCCGAGCTGTACGAGATGGTGGTTCTAGGAGCCTGGAGAAGAATTAGGGTCCAGTCTCATCTTAACCAGGAAAGTGAAAACAGGAGCATACGGTCACAAACAGGAACACACGGATTGGGGGCATAATTATAAGGATACGAAGTATAGTACAAGGGCCAAAAATGACGACTCCTTCCGTATTCTTATTTCTTAGTTCTTCTGTGCTTGTTGAACTGAGAATCGACCCCGTGAAAAGAATGACCGCCGTCGATGATGACACACAGGCATATTGTCAAGTTGTTGAGCGAGAGTCACTATTCTCCAATTATTACTGCAAAGATCTATATACTGAGTAGAAGCATTGCTGTGGCCAGCACCAAGACTGACACCCTTTTTGGCGCCGCTGTCATGCCGCTAGGAATCGCACCGCTGACACTCCCGTACATCGGCGCCGCACCAGTGAGGAAAACGAGGGCATAGGAGGGTGCAGGAACGGGGATTGTGCAGAGATTCATAGTGGTATCGCAAGCGATGGTGATAATGGTCTCTTTGCCCAAGGGCCGACCGTCCGATGTGAAAGCATCGCCAAACGTCTGGAGAGGGCGAGAAGTATGGTTAACACGCGAGCACAACGAGGATGGAAAGGACACATATCACACCTGTCCAGCCCACGTAAAGTTGCCCTTTAGCGACACCGAGTCACCGAGGAGGTACCTACATGAAAATCAAATCAGCATCATCCCATCTCGCGAAAGAAACAACATATCACTCACTTGACCTGTACACTCGACTGATGAATGCTCGAACCACTCATGGCAATCTGGACATGCAAGTCGCTGGCGCCTGTCGGGTCCGTGACATAGTTTATGATGCCTATGCGCACGGGGTTACCGTTCTCGTAAAATGCGTACGCAGGCGTGTAGTCGTTGCCGCCGTTCGCACCGAGGTCAAGGACCTGCGTAACATTCGAAGGGCCAATGGATTCTGCAGTAACAATGGCAGTATAGTACATCGGTCCGACGGTCCATTTGTGGAAAGCTGAGGAGGTCGGGGGCGGGCTGAACGGCTGGTGAGCGGGTGGACAAACATCAGACAGTCCGTAAGCACATAAGTAATGAAATGGAGAGCTTACATTATAGGAGACAGTCTCCCCACCAACGTGAATCATGGCAAAACCAAAGTTATTGACCGCCATCTGGAACGCGTAATCGATCCCCCAAAGTGCAGCACCGAAGGCATCACTGATGCCAGGGAAGCCACCACATGAAGCGGTGTTGGTCTCCATCATCACCAGTCGTTTCCCATTCTGAACTGCGAACTGCGTCGAGTTTATGAACCTTTGAATGACTTGATTGCCTGAGAACTTCCCGGTGTGGGTCAAGAAGTCCGGGAAGATCGTCTGTGGGTCGACCACGGGGGTGCTGTAGTGCTTGAATTGGGCAGCGCAGTTGTTTGTTGGGTATCTACACATGTCAAGATCAGGCCGGAGTCAGTGGAAGAAGAAAATAAAGAGCGTGTACTTTTCAACAGAGAGATAAGCCAAGTTTGTGTCATATTTCGAAACAAAACCCGTGTTCCATACATCCTCCGCCGTCCAATACGCGTATGCAATGTTCGGTCCAACAAGAAGATTGATGCCCGGTAGGTTCGCCGCCTCCATATCATTGACAAACCCACCAAAGTTATTATTGTAGTCGGACGGGCTGTACTGTTTTGTGTGAAGTCAGTCTTTTTGGCCTGGCAGAGATCGGAGGACTCACTGTTGCGTAATGCCCATGGCGCTGGTACATATCGACTTCATTGCCCACCTGGAGGCCCATAAGATGGTCCCCGAGGATCTCCTGACTCGACCGAACTACTGCAAGCCTTGTTGCGGTGTCATTGAGCAAGAACGGCACACCTAGCTCCCAGTGAGCTGGAGACCGACTTGAAAAATTGAATAGACATACCAATAAACCAATGAACGTTGACGAGGGCCGAGATGTTAGCCATCATATATAGGAGATCGGGTGTATATATTAATGGTGTTGTTCGCGTCTGGATGCAGGGGATTTAGCATTGGACTCGGGTGCTTGTAGATGGTACACACAGGACGAGACCCTGCAGTAATGTTCCTTTCAAGTATCTTCCCATCTGGGGTGCTGTCCACGAGGACAGCCGTATCCTGAGTATTTCCGCCTATACGAATATTCACACGTCCAGAGCGTTTTGCTAGATTGGCCATGAGGTTGAGGAAGGGGGCTTGGAGGTTATTTCTGAGGTGTACAAGTTAGTCCATGATAAGAGGAGGTCGACCGATCGCACTGACGAATTTGAGCCCACTGAACTCAAATCAGTATCGTAAGCAAGAGAAAAGAAAGTGGCAAGAACTCACAGATATGGTCCACCAGGGACATTTCTATCGAAAACCCAATGAATGATCCATTTTGAAAAAGAGACAGATTAGCAGTGCTGGCATTTTGGAGTTGAATGAGAAATTGTGTAGTGAGGCCGCTGGGGACGGGAGGGGGGTTGAGGACGGCGTTATTGTATACAGTTGCGCCTCTGTAGTCGGTAGCGGCACCGGTATGCGAGATAATACGGGTGTCAATCTTCTTTGCTGCATCTTCGGATGTTTTATTAATGACCTATATATATAAGAGAATGCAGACCTAATGAGTTCGGCAGGAAGAACAAATGACGGAAGCCATACTCGATTCGCTGTGAGTTCGGCTATGAAGCCTGGAGTGTTCGCTCTGTCCTCACTGACGGCGGCGCAGAGAGACGGGACAGCAAGTGATACGAGTACAAAGAGGGTGAAAAGCATGAGATCGACGACGGGTACTCTGAGCATGTGGGAGTTGCCAATGTCGTGGATCCAAATCCTCGATAGCCCTCATTACACGTATGACATACATTATTTTCTTGGCGTTTGCGGAAGCGATTTATGTACGACGGCCACTAGCTGCTACTTAAGTAGTCCGAGTCAGGGTCACATTCTTGGGTATGGATTAGGTTAAGTATACTTGATGAAAATGGCCAGAGCAGCAATTGAATGCAGGAGAGCCACAGGAAAAGCGTCGAATGCCACTGCAGCAAGTAACCCAGCAATCAGTTTATTGAATGTCGTCAGAATAATGAGACATGGTTGGAATGAAGAAGGTGATGTTCTGAAAATTTGATTACCAGATGTTATTGACCGTGGGAGTTTTCTCTCTCGACTACACGCACGCGGCGTTGATTAATGGCTTACTATCTGACTTTGTTCCTCTAGATCTGCAGCACCCGACGCAACGCGCCGCTACGTTCAGCCAGCATTCAGCTTCATCACTTAAATGATAGGTCTTTAGGCACGATCCGTGGCATCCCCATCCCCTTCGTCCCGTAACCCCCGACACACCCGGCTCGACATCAGCAAGCGTGATTAGATGCATCATGAGTATTAAATGACCTCAAGTTGTAGCCGCCTTCAACACTGGTAGATTCAAATTCGCGGCGACCCACATCGACCAAATGAACTTGTCCCGACTCCTTCTAGGTTCTTCGTCTCACCTGCAACCCCGGAAAGCCCTATATATGCCTTGGTTCTCACCTTCAGTGCCACCTCAGCCCACATTCAAAGCACGCTCGACGCCATGGAATTGCGTGCCCATTCAAGATATCGAAACATCGATAGTCTCGTTCTCCGTTCCCTAGGCCTATCCCCACTCGAGCCCGATCTCCAATCCCACCAACTCACACCGCCCTCCACACTTGCCGTCTTCGGATCTGCGCGCTTGTGCCCCCTCGCGTGCTCACTAAAAGTGCATGACACGCCTGCTTAGTTGACCTTTGCGGTGGTTGTTGTTCTGGGTTCTGTACCGAGTGTCATTTCATTCCATTGACTTCGAGTTTCCTCTCCCCAATTTTGGTTGTCCCAGATAAGGCTGGGATTGCAGCTAGCGCAGTTTTGCCAGCCCGCAGTTCGATTTTGAGTGCCTTCACTTTCCGTTCCGTTGTTTCAATCATCTGACGAGCCAGAGAAAAATCGTCCTCGGAAAGAATGATGCTGTTAGACTGGCCTGCAATGAACTCTATCCGGCGCAAGGTTTCATGACATGCATTAGGCTCCATGCCTAAGACTATGATCTGGGTCGCTGTGGCTCGTGCTAGAAAAGGAATTGACGAACGAGGTCACAACTCAGTGAAAACGACTTCAAGTGATGACATAATTTTATCGGAGCACGAGATAAGCAGGTTTCACTCGAATTCTATCCTGGCGCACCGAGTCACTTGGTTATTGGTTAGCAAGTTAGGTCAGTGGTGGGGTGATGTAAAGGTTCCTATATAATTTCTCCTATCAATTGACAAACAAATCTACGACCAGATGGCGGTTAGATAACGCCTTGGATGACCAACTCCCTGATACGAGCAATAAGGTGTTCAGCCGTCTTGCCTTCAGAGGCGTTTAGATCAGCCATGGTCTTTCCCTCTGTACCTCCAGGAATACCGTTGGCAAACGAGAATGTCAGCTGCAGCTCCCCGGTGGCGTCGTAAGACACGATGTTGGTGACACGCGTGCCCGTCGACTCCAGCTCAAAGTAAGCCTGCGGGTTCGTCAGCATGCAACTCTGCTCGAGCGTAGATTCACTCACGATGGCCTCTCCGTGCAGTTCGACCCGCTCCGTCACCGCAGGGGCCCCGTTGATCGACACCTTGCGTACAAGCTGCGCAGAAGTCAGTTGCAATTTCTTTCATTGTGCTGTCGCCTCTCACCTTGTTGCCTTCGTCGCTCACTACCTCACACGACGTGATGATCGGCACAAACGCCTTTGGCTCCCTCGCATTGATCCCCAGCCCCTTCCACACCTGTGCCTGCGTAAGCACAGGTGTCGCACCCGCTGGATTGATCTGGCGCGTCACCGCGAAACTGTTGATTGTGTTGCTCATGCTGTTAACTTGAGATTGTAGAGTTGATTGGATTGTTGAAAACGCGATCGCGCGCGGTACTTGTACCATGCGATATCGCGCTACGTAAGAGCGCATGCCAATCCCGCCCTGCCTCTGTCAGCAGATCGGTCAGCCATGTATCTGGAGGCGACGAAGTGTGCCGGGTTTAGGCTCCACGATCATGGGTCATTTACCTTGTCCCAGTGCGGGCCCCGCAATATTGTGTGTGCACTGAAGGTCGCGCAGGATTACACTATACCATTACCGCGTAGAAAAATCTACTCTGAGCTCCACTGCGTCGAAACTGCGCCGCATCAATACTAACAGTCAGCGAATAACGAAACCACGAGCAGCCCCACTGATACTAGACCTGTATCATTGATTTGAAAGCATAATAAGGTGTTTACAGGTATTCTTACATGACCCCACTCTTACCCTACGTTCGGGACTCGGCGCCCGTGGGCGATGACAATCAATAGGAAGCGCTAGAGTAGTACAAACTGGTTCAAGAACATATAGTAAGAAAGGAGGTGACGTACTGTACTGATACGACCAATGTGACATGTGACACAACTCATTGATTCATCGTCTCGATATCGAGATCGCTGCCGACGTATGACAAGCGCAAAATCCCATCGACCAAGTCATCGACCCTGGGGAAGGCAATATATATATATGTTGCTGGTTTCACTATGTCGGAAGTGAATTTGAGAAAAAAACTACAAGGCCTGAGTGGCGTTTCCGGTGAATATTGGTCAACCTCGAGTGTGTGAACCGCATCACTCAGGTTGACGCCACATTGGCACAGAGGCGCCCTCGTCGTATCCGCCAAAAAAATGTTCGATACTCAGATGAATCATGGGAAAGGCCTTTTTAACGTTACGACAGCGTGTATAGACCCGTAGGGCACTCAAAAAATGTGTTTTCCGGCTTTGAAAACTTGATATGTCACACTCATCGAAGGCCTCAATGACGTGTGACAAGCGATATATCTCATCTCATCGATGGTCGTATCAATACAGTAGTACGCGTTTTGATAGTGATTACAACCTCTGATCTTGGAAGGCCCATCGGCGGCCGATGGCAGCGAGATGAGTCCACAAGCGAAAGGCAGCAGTGACAGAAAGGGGCTCGCAGGAGAAGTACTTGTAACAGTGCCATGTGGAAAAAGTTGTGCTCGTCACTTACCTCTAGGAGATACTAGCTCGAGTCGGCAGCCAAAAAAGTCTGCAGGTCGTGTGTATGCCATCGGGGCATGAGGAATCGAGTAAGTAAATGACAAGCCTTTCTTTCTTAGGTAGCAATAAACACGATATTCGAACGGAGAAAAGATACAGACGAATGGTACGAAAAGTTAGGCAGGCACAGAAACTCACAAACAGTTGGAAAACGGAAAAATTTAGACCTTGTACGCCCTCTGTAACTGCCATGCCAAGTACAAATAGGAAGTTCCACCTCTTCCCTCGTTAAGGTCCTGCGTATGATCCTGAGGCAAATCGTGCCAAGTTATGTCGGCTAAATTGGCAGACAAATCCTTGTTTGAACGAGCTAAGGTGAGCTCAGAGATGAAAAGGTCCTTGCCCGTTTGTGTGACGGGGATGAGGTAGCGATATTTGTCACCTGCCCCAGCGGCGAGGTCGGAGTATCCTGGGTCGCTCCTGGATTGAATGGTAACATCGTAAATAGTCAATGCCTCGGAAACCTTCGTCGTATAGGCGGGGACGAGCCACACATATCTAAATCAAGATTGTCAGCCTTAGTGTACGCTAAAACTTGGTGGTCCCAACACTTACTTCCCGTTGTTTCCGTAGTTGATATCATCACTCCCCTTGAACCAGTCTCGAACATGATCACCAGGCGCAACGCTTGGATTATCACCGTAAACGACCTGGTTCAGTAGGTGAGCTTTCTGACCTATATTATAAATAGAGGCATATTTACGTCAAGTTTTGACAAACGTCTTTGGCGACAACATCAGCTCGATAGGGGCCTCTTCGACCAACTGAGCTTCAGGAAGAGGTGTCGGTGTCGTGCGAAGGGCCGGCTCCTCGCTTGTCATGCCAGGACCCCGAAAAACACGCTGATACAGCATCAGCCTGCTGTTACTAGGGCCGACCACGACTGTGTGATAGATTTGAAACAATCAATGTGTCTGCAGTTCCTCTTGAACAACTTTGTAGTGCTTACACGTGCGACTTTCTTTCGAGGTATAGGTCTCGACCGTCTCTCTCTGACCTCTTGTCGTTTACTCGAGGAAACTGGAGACCTCCTTGCTCGTGGTGAACTCGGTTTGAACCTTGTCGGAGACAGGGCCATACGATGCGTCGGACTCAATCTGAATGCTGCCGGATTCAGAAAGCGTCCTGGCTTGGGACGCAATGCCCCCGTTGAAGGTCTGAGAGGTATACGATCCAGATTTTACCATCTCATAGCTTTCCGTGGTCGAACCTGGGAATTATTCACCTGAGTTATTGGTGTTGTCGTAGTCGAATCTGAGTTTCCAGATGTATTTGCCCTCGATGACCACGGTAGGGTCTCCGATTTGGCCATGTGGCCATGTCCATTGTCGTCGATGAGAATCCTCCCGCGATCTCATCTATCTTTCGAGACTTTTGCCAATTGAGCGGCTTGCAAGAAAGGGCAAACATCTGTCGAACGGTCTCGGCGGTGCACCAGTCCGAGTGAAGGAGATCGAGTTGGCGGAGTCGATGTCACGCCAAACGTCTGGAAACATAGCCATAGCACCACCTCATGCGGCGCGAAGCCAAAGCTTCTCAGTATTTCAAGATAGCGATCGATAAAATGAGGAACCATGTCTATCGTGGAGGAGGGTCAAGATAGTTTTGTGTGGCTCACGATGGATGCCTGAGAGTCAATACAAATCAGGTGGTTTGCATAAGTGGATGATGGATCTATCTGAGATCACAAAAGTATCGTTCTTGGATTCGAGGCTGTCCAAAGAATCATCAGCGCCACAGAAGGCTTGGAATGGCAAGAAATGATTTTTCTTTCTCTGGTACGAAGCTAATCGATAGACTCGGATGATTTCAGCCCAAGTCGAGCTGACCGAGGTCCATGTGCGCCAGAAAGGAATAGCTTTCCTGATTCTAAATTGATACATACTTGTGAGCAGGAGGACACCTAGAATCTATGGTACGCGAACAGGTCGCGATCGGCGCTCATAGCGGGCCCGGAAGTCGACTTCTTACAACTGCCGCTAGATGTGACAATGACAAGTTGCGAGCTATGGTCTACTTGTGGCGTGTCAATAGGTGGCGGACTCGGAAATAAATATGGGCCATATCCCGTGCGCTGGTAAGTTATGCTTTGCAGTGAGGTGGCCTGGCTTCCACGATATAAGGTGCGTTTCTGCGATTGAGAATAGCTCAGTTTCCAGCACCTTGTAATAACAATAGCCTAGGGGTTGCCTTCATGCTTTGGCCTCGCGCCACTGGTAACACTGCCACGCAGCATCGTCCAATGTGGGAGGAACAATGCGGAACTTCCAGTCGTTTCGCCGATCCAAAGACCATGAACGAGCGATCAGCCAGGAGCGCCTGCTTAGATCTGCTGTGGCGTCCGAAATGCGAGACCGGCCTATGGCCTTGACTATTATTGTGGAAAGAACATACACATAGAAGTGTGGAAAGAAAGCGCTATGGGTCCTTCCAGCGGAGGTACGAAGGTAAGAATAAGAAGGGAAGACTCGCATGGCGTGGTCATACGATGGCCTCGGGTGCTTTCAACTTTGTGCCACCGTGGCCGGAACCGAATAGTCGGAGCGTCATTGCTATGAACCAATAGCCATATGACAAAATTGAAGTGTATGAGGACACAAAAGGGTCGCCAAGGTTGAGCGAACCAAGGCTCTCCCAAAGGGACGGAGACTTCGCAAACCAAGGCTGCGATGAATTGTCGTGATGTAATGGCTTGACAGAGTGTAGAGACCCGGGACGTTTAGCAGAGCAAAAGTGGCAAGATGGGCATCCAACGGCGCGTTTCCTCATCAATTACATTATGTCGACTAGACATCGATCAGATAACGCCGTTGACAACCAATTGCCTAATCCTCGCAATACTGTGCTCCACGCCCTTGCCCACTGTGGCGTTTAGATCCAGCGCAGTCTTGCCTTCGCTGCCACCGGGGATGCCGTTGGCGAACGAGAATGCGAGGATAAGGTCCCCCGAGACGTCGTAAGACACGATGTTGGTGATTCGGATGCCGGTCGACTCCATCTCGAAGTATGCCTGCGAAAACCATGATATTTCATAACCATAGTGGGCTTAATACCAAGCTAATACTCACGATGGTGGCCCCGTGCAGCTCGATATTCTCCGTCACCTCTGGCCCCCCGTTGAACGAGACTTTGCGCACAATCTGTGGAGATCAATTAGTCTCGGGGGCGAGCAACTATCGTTGTACTACACACCTTGTTACCCTCGTCGATGACCACCTCGCACGAAGAGATCATCGGTACGAATGTCTTAGGCTCGCGTGCCTTGATCCCTAGGCCCTTCCATACCTGCGCCTGGGTGAGTACCGGCGTGACACCTGGTGGGTTGATAGGGCGACTGGCGGCGAAACCGGTCATAGTTGTGGACATGGTCATTGGTCTGAGAATGGGGGTTGTGTGAGATTGGTGATTCAGATTTCAGAGTTCAAGTGTTTGGGTGTGGGGGTGGTGCCAAACTGTTTTCGAGAGAAACGGCTAGGTACTCGTTCCAGTCTGCCACAAGATAGTGTATGGGCCCTATACATGATTTCAAAAAGTCGTGCCAATATTTAGAATGACTCCCCCAGTACATGTAATCTTGAATCACAACCTTGCCGCCGAGTAAGTTCCAACCGATAAGCATCACTCTAGTTAATCACCAGACAGAGCGGTGAAAGTATCTTCCCGCAAGGTCGGACAGCAACGAAGACCACAGCATTGATAGAGCAGAATGTAAGATTGAGGACAATACCGCAACATTCTGATTGTGGTCAGTCACAGAAATGTTGTGGCTTAGATAAGCGCACAAATACTGGAAAAACCTGCCTCGACGTTCTCCACCAAAAAATACCATCGACCCTAATGGCTTCCTCGTACGTAGTAAAACCTTCTTACATACAGAGTTTAACGACCTGAAATCACAGAATACCAAAAACTTCATGGGCAGACGACGTCGATGAGCTTGGTCAGGACCCTTGCTCGAACATACTTTGCTCGGACTGACTTGGTGTGTACAGAGCCTAAAAACGAGGATTTTTTCGACGAGAATGGCATCCGTACTGTCATTGAGTACTCTCTCAACGATGAGGGCAAGAAAGTCAAGGTGCGGATGGTGTACAAAGTTCAATATCGATCGTGTACTGACTTGGCTATCATCTAGATTACCCGTCGCATCAAACGCATATTGCAAAAGTCGATCGTAGAGCACACCGTTGCAGAACGCCAGAAGTGGGCCAAGTTCGGCGCGGAAAAGGGCAGCAAGGCAGGACCCGATCGCGCGACGACGACTGTGGGTGAGAATGTCTCGCTCAAGCTGAGTGCAGGGAACAAGGTGCGTTACAATGCCTCTTTTTAATGCCTCTTGTGTTCTGACAATGAACACAGGCGGGCGAAAGCGAGGCTGCACCCGAGGAAACCGTCAAGACGCAGCTCACCAGAGCCGGCGCCGGCAAGGTCGTCTGTCGTCTATGCAAGGGCGAGCATTTCACCGCAAAATGTCCTTACAAGGACACCCTCGCAGGCCTCGAGACCACTGGTGCGTGCTCTCCTATTCTTCTCTTTCCCCCCTAATCCGATCCCCCCACAGATACCGGTGCCGGTGCCGGTGACGATGACTCGCACGAGCCTGCAGCCCTTCCCTCACTCGGCGCATCATCAGGCGGAAAATACGTCCCACCATCGATGCGTGGGCCTGGCGGTACACGTACTGCTGGTCCCCCCGGTGCTGGTGGCAATCGCGATGACCTCCCGACATTGCGTGTTACGAATATCTCTGAGGATACGCAAGAGAATGATCTGCGTGACCTGTTAGGCAGATTTGGTCGTGTGGTTAGGGTGTATATCGGTCGTGACCGCGAGACTGGTGCTGGAAAGGGCTTTGCGTTCGTCAGCTTTGAGGACAGGGCTGCGGCACAGAAGGCGATTGATAAGGTGCATGGCATGGGTTATGACAATTTGATTCTGAGCGTACAGTGGAGTCGTGAGTAACATTTCTTTGGGCCTGATGCTACCTCGTACTGATTTTTGTGAACAGAACCGAGGCCAGAGCAGAGATAGGATATTTTACTGATTATAGTGACTCGAGAGGGTGCAATGATGTCGTTTCAAAAAATTTTCCTTTTGTGTTTCTTAAGCTTGAATCAACGCGTAAACAGGCAAGTGGCGCCCAGAACTTTTCCTTTTTTTAGCATCTTCCTACAACCTCCGCTAGAGGATACTTATTCCTTGACCATTACACCATATTAATGAAAGCCCCGAGCGCCGGTGCTATTTGATTATCCACCCTCTGACCTAGGTATTCTATGATCTAGACATGTGTCCTTGGTATCTAAATACGCCGTAAAGATAAATCAAAACTCCAGACTAAATGCCTGACGATATATGAGCATCGCCAGCCCCAACGTCGACAGTATCGTTAGCATAGTCCGTAGGAGCTTGTGCGAGCTGTTCGCGGGCCCCCACCACCGGATCTCAGACCACACCAGCGGGCCGAAGACGATGCATGCTGTCCAGAACTGCATGGCTAGTCAGCACAGGAAGGGGGTAGGGAGGGAAGGGACGTACGACTCGTAGAGCCTTAAGGGAAAGGGAGGGGTATGTGTAGAGGGGGGCTGCGCGGGGTTTTGATGAAGGGGTACGGGGGGGCTGGGGGTGTATGAACATGACCCAGATTGAGTAGAATGCGACGGCGAAGAAGTGGAAGGCGAGGAGAAGAGGGGAGGGGGTTATCCTAGAAGAGATTTGTGAGATACGGATTTGCGAGAAGACGGTGAACGTACCCAGAGAGAAGCGAGACGGGGCCGTTAACGCATTCGCCCCCGCGTTCGAAGTATTTGAAGCAGCCTGTACGGAGCACCGCGAGCTCCTCGTCTGCGCAAGGTTAACATTGGGATGAACAGGTAGAGAGAACGAGTAGGCTAACCGTCGGCCCCAAATAAATCGTACAGCGCGACGCTGAGGATATTGATAGTCGACGACAGCGGCTTGCGACTCCAGTGCCAGTCGCGTACCACGTTCCCCACAACCTTCCAGTTCTGTAGGTTTTCAATGGGCGCGAGGAGCTCGCGGAGCTGGACGACGTCGTTTAGTGCTACTGTCATGCCGCCGCCGGTGAGCGGATGCCGCATGTTCCACGCGTCGCCGAGAAGGAGGACACCGGGTTTTGAGCCCTGCTGTACAGGCGGAAGGAAGGAATTGGGCATGCGTCTGAGACGGTCTTTGTCGAGAGCTGTTTGGATGGGGAGATGGAGGGAGGAGGGGAGTTGGGGGACGATGTTTGTTAGGATGTGTGCCTGGGGTTTATATTAGGCGATAACGACGAGAAAGAAGCGTATAAGTACCTTGAGGTCAGATGGTAGTGGTGTTTTCACGTCAACGAGCATGCGGGTATCGTGTTGGGATATTTGGTACAGAAGAACGGGGCCAAAGCCCTTGCAGAGCGCGACTGTCCCGTGGTTGGGTATTGGTAGCACCGCGTCCTCGAGTATCGCGCCTACAAAGTGGCTCTTTGTCGTGGATTTGGCGGCTTCGTCGCCCATGACGGCCGTGCGGAAGTTAGAGAAGCAGCCATCTGCAATTACGACGAGCTTTGCGCGCCACGTTTCTTTCTCGCCGTTCCGGGTCGCGCGAACACCCTGAACGCTGCCTGTGGTCTCGTCCGTAAGCAGGCCAGTCACGGTAGCCTCTACGACCTCTACACCCTTTGCTGATTGTGCTGCCGCGCGTAGGGACATGATGAATCGTCCATGGTGAAAGCTTCGTCCTTCATGTGTCCCGGGGTATGGTATGTGTACAGACTTGCCATCCTCTACAACACAATATCCACGACACGGAATGGCGTCTATTCCGTCAAGACAGCCCTCGAGTCCTAGTTGGCGCAGGGCCAAGACACCACCGGGCTGTAGCAGCTCGCCGACGATACGGTCTGGCTCTGCTAATGACCTCTCGAGGAGGGCTATGCGGAGAGGTTTCCTGCGGGGTAAAGTTGAGAGAGCATGAGCGAGAGAAGAGCCTGCGATGCCTGCGCCGACGATGAGGACGTCGTAGTCTGGAGAACGCATTTTTGGAAAACACGACGCGCTCTAGAGTATTTATTTTGAAAGTATGGGTCGACATTTCACTCTCGGCAATTCCCGATCCCGATCTCGATTTGTCTCGATCGCGGTTGTGCCACACATGGCTCCTGAGCCACCTGGATGCAACTCTCCTTAATGACGCCTTGCTCAGTCAATACTCTACAATGCTCAAGCGCTCAATGATCAACTCATTAAAAATGTCTATCCTGAAAATAATAATGATATGTCTATGCAGATGAGTGGGGAGTGGATCGAAAAGGTATCGGCGTGAATGCATCTATAGTCTGAATTATAATTATAGTACTGAGCCGTGTCGTAACTAGATCCAGTGAAACGTGTAGGTGGTCGGGGACAACACGTCCATCCGTCTGTCGTAGGAGCCAAACCATCTAGGCGCACTATATTCTGGATCAGCAAACATACGGGCAACAGAAGAGGGAAGGGACGCACAGCTTCCTTCAGGTAGGTAACGAGGTCGTTCCTGTCCTTCTCCTTCTTCAAGCCAGCAAACGCCATCTTGGTTCCGGGGATATACTGTGCAGAGCGAGTACGGTTAACATTACGCAAAGTCATATTCTTCTGTGAACTCCACACACCTTTTTGGGGTTCTCGAGGTACTCGAAAAGAGTCTGCTCCTCCCAGACGACACCTTTGCTCACGTTGGCAGGGGTGTATGAGTATCCCGCGCTCTGGCCGGACTTGCGTCCAAAGAGGCTGTAGGAGGAGCACGCAATGATAAGCTAGATAGTCGACAACTGTGACGGTTGTCTACGTACCCATTAAGGTTGGGTCCAACCTTGTGGGGCTCGCCGGCACCGACGGTATGGCACTGAGCACAGCGGGTCTTGAAGAGACCAGCACCCTTAGCGGCGTCACCTAATTAAACATTCTTCCTGTCAGCCTCCAATCGAAAAGTTATACAAGGCGAATGAACGCACCAGCAGAGAAGCTCATTTTGTAATATTCACGAGAAGGAGGAAGGCGGGAAGAATGGAATAGAATACAACGGAGCAGAAGAGGATACAATGATGAGCTGTCCCTCCGCACTTTTTAAAAGTTTTTCAAGTGACGATGTCGTCATGTGACCCTGCCGGTTTTTTCCGTCAACCAATGAGATTCATGCCATTCCCGCCGAGGATTTATTTTTGCCGATCCGATACACCGGAGTTCCGACTTATGGCCTTGATCGTGAAAATCATGAACGCCCGCTTGCGGTCTTACACACCCGAGGACGATGACTCCGGCGTCGACTGAAATGACTTGTAACTGGTACATTCATGGCGACGACGCGCCTATGATTCAATCGTGGATTCGTGGTGCCGGTCAGTGTCATTGTAACGTTAACCTGGAGTCCATAGCCAACTCTTGATCCGACGCATTATCCACTCCATTTTCCTCATTCCCGCAGACTCCTGTGAGTGGGCCGCTGTGCCGGCTTGTATCTGACGTCCGAGAAGGACATCCATGACGATCTGTATTTGGGCGTGTCTGCGGCATAATTTCTCGATGGTGTGTCGCCGCCTCCCTCACTCCGCCGCTTAGGGGCCCTTTCTAGGGTTGTTAAGTCCTCACAAAGAAAGAGGCAAACCTCGCAAACTGGAAAGCCAGAAGGACGCGCTTCAGGAAGACTGTGGCTTATGAACGTGGAATCCAGGATTTGCGAGAGGAACTCGATGAGATCCAAGAGACGCTTGAAGAACATAATACTAAGGATTTTCTCCGATTCTGAGGGCTTAATCCTCGTCGTTGAAGATTCGAAAGTCTCGTTCTCAAGGGAGACATCTTTGGCTCATTCACGAAGGCATGTGCCCTTTCAGGCTGAGCAAATCTGGGGCTGACTGGCAGTATAGTTCAGTGAACTGTCTTTCACGAAGAAGCACTAAATCGACCAACAACCACGATGTGTAGCGGTATGGGTTGAAGAAACTTGACCGAATGAGAAGATATAGCAAGATACTGATCGGATTTTGTTGTTGAGATGTCTATATATATCTATACAGCCTCGCGTCTCCGGGGTGCGGCGCGGAGGATGTCGTCAACACTGAATGCATGCCAATTGAGTATCCGAAAAACCGAGACACCCTAAAGATGAAACATACCGGATGATCATCTCAGCCGCCTCGCTAGCACTTAGAACCACTTGTCGCTTGAGCTTGTAGCTCTCCGTGACACCTAGCTGCCTCATTGACCCAATTATGCCTTGGTTCATATCTAAACGATGGTGTCAGAGGGTCAGAAAGGCGGAGTCCCGTTGCATGCGATGAAGACTGACCAAGGCCGGCTTCCGCATGGCCCTCATAGTGGGCGGCTCGAAGCTTGGTGACGAGGTCAGAAGAGTCGTATCCCGCGTTATCGGCAAGAATCGTTGGTATTTGTCGGAGCGCACGCCCGAATGCTTCTGTGGCGATAGCCTTCTTTCCCTTGATCTTCCTGGCTTCCTCCTCGACGGCACAGCTCATCAGCATTTCGGAGCAACCACCACCAAGCACTGTCCGCGTCTCCTTGACAGTCTGGGACAGAACCGATAGTGCATCGTGCAACGAACGTTCGGCCTCGTCGACCATTTGTGTCGTGGATCCACGCAGGACGACGGTGCACGCCTCACCAGCCGCAACACCAGAGAACTTGATCAGCTATTCATGACGTGAGCCACCTTGCACGCTTCAGTAATAGAGACGATACGCACCTTATCCTCACCAATCATGATCTCCTCAATCAACTCACAATGACCTAGGTTCACAAGATCGGGGCGATCAAAGGTACTCGCGATCTCGCCACCTGTCACGAGAGAAAGGCGCTCGACACCCTCAAAGTCGGCATGCTCGATTGTCATAATGCCCTTCTCCGCAAGCAGGGACTCGGGGTAGTTGTAGATTAGTTGACGGTTGACGAAACAATTGATGCCGTGAGCTGCGATTGCATCGACCTTGGCCTTCATTTTTTCCTGTGAGGTGCGGAGTCAGCATTCAAAGAGTATTCTTCCAAAGTGATTGAAGTGACAAACCCGTTCTGCGCGCTCAAGCTCTGCGAGCTTCCCGGTTCCGTCTACTTTGACGCGTGCGCCGAAGACTTTGATTTTATCTGTGTCCATAGCTAATGGCCCGCATGAGATTTTGCTGCGTGTGGGTACATGACGAACTTACATGTATTGGCAATGAGAATTTTGACATTTTCCATGCGTTTTGGCGAGTTCACCGCGATCGTTTTGTCGAGGATGAAACCTGGAACGGGCTTTAGTATCATAACGACAGAAACCAGAGTCGAGTCACCTTCATCAAGGTAGGAATCTGTGAGCTTTCCTCCAACTTTTTTGATGATTTGAATGTGTTCGAGATCTATCGATCCCTGGTTAAAGATAGAATATATCTATCAGTATTCAGAATCGAAATCACACTAGGCACCTTGAGCCGGAGAACAGCATCGACAGCGAGGTTAGCAAAATAATCCTTGTCTTGTGAGAGGACTTTGGAGGACAAAGTTGTCCGGGCTATATTGAACAGATCTTGGCGGAACACTGTGGGATCCGAGCTGTGGAACGTTATGGAAGGATAATTTGGAGGATAATACAGCTCGACATACAAGTTGTCAACGGCGGCACCCTCCAACGCCTTCAAGGCAGCCAGACTTGCGATCCTGTAACCTTCCACAATCGTTTGAGGATGGATCTTCTGCGCAATCAACTTCTCAGCCTCCCGCAGTAGTTCTGCCGCCAGTACAGTAACCGATGTCGTTCCGTCACCGACTTCATCGTCCTGCACTTTTGAGATGTTGACGAGAATCTTCGCCGCAGCATTATCGAGCTGAATTGCTTTCAGGATCGTCGCTCCGTCGTTTGTCACGTTGATATCGCCTGTGGACGCGGATTGGAGGATTTTGTTCATGCCTTTGGGGCCGAGGGTGGATTTTACGAGGTCCCCCAGGGCCAGGGCACCGACGAACGAAGAGAGACGCGCGTTTGCCGCCTTCTCCTCCGTTGCCTGGTCTCAAAGAAATCAGAGAAGACAGAGGAGTGAAAAGGCGCATACTGACCTGTTCTCCAAAGATTTGCATCGACATCCTGACTATTAGTATCAAGATCCTAAGTATGAGGTAGAACTGGAAGGGAACGCGGTCGAAGAGATGGCTTAGATAAGCGCCAAATAATATTCCGGAGGTGCACAATCAGGTTCAACACACAAAACACCCATTCTATTCTATCCCATCTTTTTCTTCCATTCTCTCTCCAGCGACGCGTCGATTGAATCTCCTGGTGCCCATTATCTCAGCCCCTTTGTTTCGCAATAGTAGACCTTATCCTCCATCTTCACTGTTAACCAATCATCTTGCTCAGTGCAATCAGTGAAAGATCCTTGTTTCACGGCTCATACAGCTTCAACTTGCCCAAGGTCAAGAGGCTCATTGAAGCCTAGCACCGTCCTCTTTTCTATGCGACTCTGTGCTATGCTTACTTAGGTTGTTGGGATATTGCTCGTCGGAATGGAATCACATCAATTACAAGTCAACAGAGTTTCCATTCAATTCATGACATCGCACTGATCTAAGTTGCCTTAGAGTTATAGGTACTTAGTCGCCGTCAGCGTTTAAATAATCAATCTCTCCATGAGGTTGCCGGATATGTGGATCACCGTTGGGCAAATGCAATGTGTGCATATGCATGTGTAGCCCGTATCCTGTATGAGATGGATAACCTTACGATCCCCTTTGGGGGCCCTTCTCTCCCTCCACACTGCTGTCGATCTATCAAACCCATCCTAGAAGACAGATGAGGAGCAAATGGTTTCTGGCAGGTGACAAGTTGGCGTCTACATATGTAGATTAGATCCATTTCATGTATTTGAAGTTGCAGGTACTGAGTACATCGTCATTCGCATTTTAAAATTGAGCGCCATGATTTAGACCAGGCTCAAGCGGCGCATGCAAGTCCAAAGGGCGCAGGGGCCGTCGCCGCACAAGCTCGGGCGTCGAAACGAAGGTCGTGAGCCTCGTGTCTGTCTGTGGAGATCTTTCATCAATTTGTTCGTGCGAAATCTCAGGATCTTTACCTGTCATATACTTTTGGCTGGTCCCCACCCACCTTTACAACTGTCGTGCTTGGCAAGAAGAGGTTGGTGCCCTGGTAAGTAGAATTAGGAGCCTTTTGCAAGACTACACTAAACCCTGTTAGAAATTAGGTTCGTCATCGAGGGCATAACCTGTTCTGGTCTCAGGGAGTCGAAACCATACTACGCAGGTCTTGCTTATGATGTCCACGACCACTCAGGAAGCCGCGCCATTATCTCGTTTCTCCCGCTTTACTTTTGGACTGGGTCTCAAAGCCAATGCGTCCTCCGGCCGCGCTCGTGACAGTGAGCCAGACGACCAATGGTACATACCATACAGTGGGCCGGTGGAACCTCCTCGAGAGCCTCTCCGACGCTTAAGAAACCGTGACAGCTGGGGCGATCCAATAGAAAGAGACGAAGAAGAGGACGACACTGCTCTGGCGAGCGTCGAACTTCACAAACGTTATGTGGGGAGTGATTCGCAGCATTCACTTGCTGTTGAAACTTCTGTGCACATCGGAGGCGGCAATGGCTTTATGGGAGCTCATAGAGCTAGGGTTCAATCTGCGGTGTCCGGTCGGACCGTGTCGTCAGGAGTTGTTGACCCCAGTCGGGCCAGCATTGTAACCCAACGGCGGTCAACCATCACATCCTCTCACAGGCTACCTGCACCTCTACCCGCCTCTGGTGGTGTTGGAGAATCCCCCATGCCGCCCACCCACCGCCGTAATACTTCAAAGGATGGAAATCGTAACAGTCTTGCCGGCTTCTTCTCTTTCGGTAGTCAGGCACGAAACAGGACACCGTCTGAGAAAGGACCCAGGCTCACGTCCAAGAAGTTGGCAACAAGTGGGCAGGCCCCGCCTAGTATGGGATTTACGACAGGTCATCGACGTAGCTCCTCCACAGGGTCGAATTCTCTAATGGGGCATAGTCATGAAGTCGCAGGCACGGATGAGTACTATCACTCGTACTACTTTTCCTCAAGTGCTTCAGAGCATGACCGTTCGTACGAAGTGTCTGGAAAACCCCACCCTTACGGTACGGCCGCGGCCGTTACTCATCTGGAGGAAGAAATGTCCCCATCATCGACATCTGGATCCGATGCTCGCCACCCATATACATATGTTTTCCCGACTGCGTCACTCGATGACAGTGGTCCAAAAACAGCACCATTGCCACTGTCCGCCTCCAATGCTTCTAGTTCGAAGCCTACCGCGAGACCTCAGCCCACAGTCATTGAACCACAAGCGTATCTGCCGACCCCCACAAGCCTCAACGGCATCCAGACGCAACCATCTCTCACCCACCCCTCCCAGAACAAAGCGTTGAAGAATTCCGTCTCTACGCCCAATCTTCGTATTGCTACGTCCGCTCCGCTTTCACAACATCTTCCTGCTAAAGCTTCGCCGAAAACCAAGACCAAAGACCGGTGGCTAGCAGCGGAGACCTGGTGCGACGCTCTTTTATTCCCCCGGCCCCGGCTGAGGATGAAGGCCCCTGGGGGAGAGGACAAAGCGAGTCGGATCGTCAGTCTGCCTCCTAGTCCGGTTCAACGAGGCCATGTCGCATTGCCTGGGACGCCTGAGGAGGGAGTCGAGTCAAGAGTGCTGGCACATTCTAGGTCGCTCGTGGACGTCGGGAAGTCGCGTGTGGCTCCAGTCGAAGAAACATCCAACAAAGAGCCGGGGCCATCATCAATACCGACCGGCTTACAACCGATGTCCGGCCTGCCTCCGCCTATCCAGACAAGTAGGGCACCTCGGCCAAAGAGTTGGGCACTCGATGATTTGGCATTGCCGACTCCTGTTCCTTCATTGGCTAGGTAAGCACCCCGCACGTTACTAGATTCTATGCTCATGAATTCATTTAGGGTCGTAGAAGAAGGAGAGAGGTTCGACGACCAGCGCAAAAAATGGCAAGATCAAGCAACGAGTTCCTTTCAGAATAGTCTCACTCGCAGCATTTCAAGAAGTCGCTCCAAGTCCCTGTCTCAAAAGGGGCGAAGAAACGACGAGAACAAGCCTAGCAATATTAAATTTCTTGCTGCTAGGGCTTATCTTGGGAATCAGCTCCTCACGCCTCTTGTTGCAGAGCACAATTTCCTGGATGCCCAGATTGGAAAAGCATCTCACTCTCATTCGAACTCGCTGGCAAAGACTTGGTCAAAGTCGTCAAAATCCCATTCTCGTGGCCATTCGCGCTCCGATTCGTTTGGTCGGGGGCTTCTTAAGAAGGCTAGGCCTGTAGTGCGCGACTGGACGAATGACGGGGAAGCTGCAACAGAGAACGAATTAGAGAGCGCTCTGAGAGGACACGATACCAAGGTCATTCAACTTGCTGACCCTGCTCTAGCGAGAGATCCAACACCACTCACGTCAAATTCGCCCACCCCATCCGGTTCTCTTGCCAGCGATGCAAGGATTGGAATTGCTCTGACCACACCTCCTTTGATCAATAATCCGATTGACATCGAGGGTATGCGGCTGCCCGCTCACCCATACGCGCAAGGCGGGATGTTCTCATTCAAACCTCTACATGATGAAACTCCGGACGTGGAGATACCAGACTACGTGATACCAAACCCGTCGGATCATGGCGAACCGGATGACACCCTTGTGCATGATTTCTCTCCACACTCGAATGAGGGGTCCACGACGGTACCTTATCACCCCTATGCACAACAGGCATCGTCACGAAGCTCTTTCGTGCGGGATACAAAGTTTACCTACAGCGACATACCGGCGTCTTCAAAGATGTGGGCTCAGTTATCTCCCGGTGTCATCAGGGAAGTATTGCCAGGCGACCTGCAATACTCGCCTTTCATGTCGGAGAACGGTGATGAACGAGATGATGCGAGTCGTAAATCTCGAGTCATCACTGATATGGTAGGCGTCGGAGAGGCTCTCGTCTATGCTGTTAGCCCAAAGGCAAGCGAAGCTGGCGGTTTACATGGGGCAGAAGAGCCTGGTGATTCGGAAGCGCCTACTTTGGCCCCCAAGAGAAGC
Source organism: Tephrocybe rancida (assembly GCA_018858115.1). Classification (NCBI taxonomy): domain Eukaryota; kingdom Fungi; phylum Basidiomycota; class Agaricomycetes; order Agaricales; family Lyophyllaceae; genus Tephrocybe; species Tephrocybe rancida. Next base: position 21,329 of record JABCKT010000201.1, read on the forward strand.
TACAGACAGCTTGTGCAATACGATACCACTCGACCTCCCCATCTTCTACTTTACGAGAAGAATCGAACCACTGATCCCTACTCGGCGCATACCTTTGCCTCTTCTCCGCTACTGCAACAACAACAGTTTCCTGCGCTTGATATACCGCGCCACGACTCGTACGACTTGCCTTCGATGAGGACAATTAGCACCTCACCAGAGAACTTGACGCCTCCTCATTCTCCGCGCTTGTTTGGTGATCCTGACGACCTGGACGGGTTTTATGATCTTTTTTATAATCCCGATCGCCCGCCCCATCGAATGACGTCAGAGGCAAGTTATGCGTCGACGTCGTCGGGTACTCCTCATCGCGGGGGAAGCGGCCTTGCAAGTCTAGCACGCCAACTCAATGAGGAGTTCGGGCAGATGGCGATGGAGCAAGGCGATAGCCAGTATTCGACAGATGGACTTATTCAAGGCTCTATTGCTCGAAGACCTACTGGCTCGACGCTGGAGTTTGTATTTGAGGAAACATCGTCGCCCGGGTCGACGACGACGGGTCTTTCACCGCCTGGACGTTCTACCATGTCCCCGTTTCAACCATCGTCGGCAAATATTCCTGAAGATGTTGAATCTTCTCGCGCTTCGTCACCCCTTGAGCCTCACGATGATAACCCAGGTCAGGAGTCATTTTAAAGAAACTAAAGTAACAATGTTGCTGACACAGTGTTTTGTCTTTTAGAACTGCGTCTTGGCACTGTTGGGTCAGTTTCGACCCCGCCGGTCATTAATGGAGATCCTCGGTCATCGTACATTGGGGATATGACATCCTCGTTAATTGACGAGGCAGGTCATGTAGATGAGGAGGAACAGGAACAGGAGATCGCGGCACCGCAACTGAGAATAATGTCTGTGTTGCAGCCACCTTCAGCGGATCCGACGCGCAGCAGTTACATGACTACGTCGTCAATGTCGCGCATGTCTGGTCTATCCGACTTTCCTGTGCCACCGCCAAGAAATGCTGTAGAGCGCCATATGTCCACTCTCACTTCTTATTTTGACGAAGCGCATTCGCTTGCTGAGGTAGATGCTTTACGCAATGACCCACCTCCACAGGCGCAAAGTAACATTTAAATTACTCTGACCGCTCCACCCTTGCATTCCTTCAATAGTGATTTATTTTCATGTGGAAACTTATGTACATATACCAGATAACGTATACCATATAATGCAGACGACTCTTTTGTGGAATTGTCACACGATCGGTTGATCACCGTCCGCGTCCGCAATGACGGTGAGCTCAGTGAACCTGACCCACCTGCGCAATGCCAAAAACGCGGTCATCGGCAACCCCAGCGCAAAGCTTCAGCTAGCCAGGGATCCCAGTTTCGTTGGCAGGTGAGTGCGGGGTGTATATTTATAATGAATTTGATTTGATTTTTGTTTTAGCCTGGTTGACTGCTTGAACTTGCATGATGCCCGTACTGAGATCCGCGTTGAGGCAGCCCACGTTGTAACGTCTCTCTCTTATGGTTCTCCTGAAGCCCTACTATCTCTTCTCCAATCAAATGCACCGCATGCCCTGTTATATGCCATCGCCCATTTATCGTCAACTGCACCTCCAGCACTCCTAGCAGCCTTTGCACGCGCACTCCGCGCCATCGCAGTCTCCGCTGCAGACGCAGTCGGTCCATCGCTGTGGGGTCTAGGCCCTGAAACCAGCATCGCTGCCCACGACGCTCAAGACGCTCTGGAATTATTGTTCCACGTCAGCCCTCCCTTTCCCTTCTCAAGTACTTCCTTACTAACGCTTCTCACTGAAGCCAGACGCCCTCGATACCATCCTTCCCCTCCTTTTGCTCCCTTCTTTATTCCACGTCCCAACAACAACATCGATAGCCCAACTCCTCGCATCCGCACTCCGCGTGCGCCAACATCGAGCCGCTGTCAGCGAGTGGGTGCCCCCCTCAGAACGATCAAAACTCAAAGAGAAGGAGAAGGATCCAAGACCGAGACGCGGGTGGGAAAAGGCCGTCCCTGCACCAGTCGGCGGCTGGGTCGCGAGAACCCTCGTGGGCTTATTGGCCTCGAGAAACGTCAAGCTTCAAGAAGCAGCACTTGGTGCCCTCGCCGCTCTCGCAAAGGATAGCCCCGATGTTTCCAGTATATTAAGTAGGACTGGCACCGATAGGGATCGTGAGTCCACCCCTCTATATGTATCATCAACTCATGTCGACCATGTGTAGCGTCCCCATTGGCCACCGTTCTTACGCTCGCCAAGTCGAGGTCACCCGATGTTCAGCTCGCTGCCTGTTTATGGTGCGTATATTCCTCCTCGTCACCGCTTCTATATTGTCATGTATGAACCGGTTCTACCACTGTCCCTGTAGACCATTCATCCACATCTGCCCCTTCATTTTTCGTCCGCTGTCAACTCGCTTCCCTGGCTCCACGCCTCCCTACGATATAACAATACAATCCCACCCATCTTCTTGCCTCACATTGTCATTGCCCTCCTGCCCGTACATTTGCCTCTTATTATGGCTATACGCGCACCTCCCCACTCGTTCTCTTCTCCGTCTACCCTCCTACAAGCACTTACTACCGCCTTCTTTATAGCGCCGCCCACATCCTCCGTGCTCTCCCGCGCCAACACCAAGACGAATCCCACACACGGCTCGTCATGAACACGCTGAACCGCATGATCGCGTCCCCACTTTCTCTCTCTGACTTGCACGATACTGCAAATGGGAGTGAAGGGAGTGGAGCAGGAGCCCTGGGGCAGGTGACGATGGCGCAGCGTGCACGCGCGTGTTTCGTGCTATGTGAGTTCAACGTCCTTTCCCTCTTGTGGAGGCTGATTGGGTCCACAGATCACCTAGTCTCCGACGACGCGTCCCTCTGCCAAACTGCCTTTGACCGCGGGTGTCTCGCGCAGCTCGTAGGGCTCGTCACCGCGCTCCCGACACCACCTGCGCCAGCTAGTTTGCTCGCCGATGTCGTGACAGATGTGAAAATGAAGGACGTTGGGTCTGGAGGAAATGGGGGGACTGGCGAAGAAGAAGAGGAGGAGTGGGTGGAGCCGGAGGGGAGGGCAGCATTACGTGAGGTTCGTTCTCTTCCTTTTTTCTCGGTTTTTGGGGATAGATGATGAGGTGGGGTGGTACAGGCGGCGCTCACAGCGATCGCGGCAATTTCGCTCTTCGATAACGACGTCCGTCGTTCCTTGACGGAACCGAGCACGCATCCGTCGTACCACCACCCCACCCCTGCCCCCTCTTCATCCCAGCCTTCCCTCCTCGCCTCCCCGTCCTTTCCACCCACCAGCACCACCCCCCACTCCTTTTCCCGATCCCCCACACCCCCCTCCAACTCTAGCACAGGGGGCGGTGAGCTCCTCCCCCTTCTCCTCCAGGGCCTCGCGCATCCCTCAGCGGGGGTGAGGTACGCGTCGTGTCAGTGCGTAAGAGCCCTCAGTAGGGCTGTTGCGGTGTTGAGGACGAATATTGTCGATAGTGGGTTGGGCGTTGGAGTTTGGAGAAGGTGTGTGAGGGGGTCTGCCCTACCAAAGTCCCAGGATGGGAGAGAAGACGAGGAACGGAAAGGCGAGGGGGAGGGGGAGAAAGACCGCCGTGTCCTAGGTGCGGGTCTGGCGGTGGTATGTAACCTCGTCAATGGGTTCTCGCCCCTCCGATCCGTGTTGCTAGAAGACGGGCTCGTGGAAAGGCTTAATCAGATATTGGGCTATGAGGAGCCTGCGCTTAGGGTCAGCGCGCTTTGGGCCTTGAAGAATTTGGTTTATAGGAGTGGTGGGGAGGTGAAGAGGGGTGTCGGGGGCGTTGTGGGTTGGGAGCGACTCGTCGGTTTTATCAAGGGCGGGGAGGGGACAGAAGGGGAAAGGGGAGGGGTAGAAGGGGAAAGGGAGAAAGAGGAGGTGAGGGAGCAGGCACTGAATGTGTTACGGAACTTGACGGAGGATGAGGAGGGGGTTGGGGTTGTGGTCGAGGGGGTTGGAGAGGGCGTGCTTTTGGATTGTGTTGCTGCTTCTCTCAAGTCTGGCAACAATGATATCGTTTTGCAGGTTCGTTGTATTCATTTTCTATATACGAGATATTGATGCGACATTTGTAGGCGGCATACCTCCTCGCGAACCTCGCCAACGACCCCGACGCCCCACTCCAGAAGAGCATCCTCTCACACCCCGGGATCCTCCCCGCTCTACACAGCGCGCTCATCGCCGCTACCACAACCGCGCCCTTACCCTCTTCCTCGCCATTGATCTCTTCCTCCCCCTTTCCCCTTTCCCCTACTTCCCACTCCTCGGCTTCCCACATTTCCTCCCACGCTTTGCACAATACAAGCACGACGCACCAAGCGCGCGGCCCGCTAGTCGCGTGCGTGGCGCAGCTAGTGGTGTCAGGTGCGAATGAAGTGAGGAGGGCGGGCTTCGAGGGGGCGTTGAGGCATGTTGCGGAGTTTGGGGGGGTGCTTGGCGGGAGGGGAGGGGGCGAGGGCGAGGAGAGGCATGTTGCGGAGAGGGCGAGGGGCGCGTTGAGGGTGCTTGAGACGAATTGGTCCTAGTCGAGTTGTTGTTACTACTCTGTGCTGCTCGTGTATTTCGTTTGCTCTGTATTGCATGTTTTCGAACTCGGAGTAAGCTGGGTTTTCGTTCAATGTTTTCCCTCCGGAGAATACTGGGGGCTTATAAGCATCTTATCAGAGGTACAGGGTAATTTTATCGTTATCAATACATGACCACGGCCGGGGAAGGGGCAGTTGTTTGGCAGGGATGGTGTGAAATAAACAACATCCCCATTGAACAATTTGCTGTTGCGTTTGGTCCCGACACGTCCACGTCCTTCATCCTCCTCTCTCTATCCCCTCCTTCTCTTCCTCCTCCAACACACAAAATGGCCTCCTTGGCTCGTCTCCGTCTGTCCAGAAAACTCGTTCGTTCCTTTCTTATTCTATATTCTCAGTAACAATCTTACTGACGTATTAATTGTATATTTTTTTCTGTACAACCTATAGCCACTACGAGGAGTCCGCGCTATCCAGACATCGGCGGACACGACACAGTTGCAGACGAAGCCCGAGGGAGACCATACACCGTTCAAGGTCAAGCTCCACGAGGACTCCTTCAGTTCCTACCGCTGCGATGTCCCCGAGCTCGAGGTCGAGGTCACCAAAGACCAGCTCCTCACCATGTACAAGCAGATGCAGCTCGTGAGGCGCATGGAGATGGCTGCTGATGCCCTGTACAAGGCGAAACTCATTCGTGGGTTCTGCCATTTGGCTATCGGACAGGTGTGTGGGTTACTCTGTTATATTATGTGATTTTTTTGGGGGTGGGAGACCAGGCGTGGTTGCACAGGTTGCACAATTTGCTTGTGGTCCTCACGCGTCAGAGACGTTCTAGGACCACAGTGCGCCTTGTGAAAATGCTTTCTTGTATACTGCTGGAAGTTGACATGCTACTTCCATTTTTTATGACGCTCTTTCTGCCCATCAAATCACTAACATCACCTTACAGGAAGCAGTCTCCGTCGGCCTCGAGCATGGTATCCTCCCCAACGACCGTGTCATCACCGCCTACCGATGCCACCCCTTCGCTGTCCTGCGTGGCGGCACAGTAACCGGTGTTCTCGCCGAGCTGCTCGGGCGCCAGAGCGGCATGTCCCAGGGCAAGGGTGGCTCCATGCACATCTTTACCCCGAGCTTCTTTGGTGGTAATGGTATCGTCGGCGCCCAGGTGCCTATCGGTGCTGGTGTTGCGTTCGCACAGAAGTATATGGAGGAGCAGCATGCGACGTTTGCTCTGTATGGTGATGGTGCAAGTAATCAGGGTCAGGTGTTTGAGGCCTATAACATGGTATGTTCTTCCCTTTTTCTGAACTTGTCTGAGGGTGGTGAGGCTTATGATGACCAGGCGAAACTATGGAACCTCCCCACGATCTTCGTGTGCGAGAACAACAAGTACGGCATGGGCACCTCCGCGGAGCGTAGCTCCTCGAACACCGAGTACTTCAAGCGCGGCGACACCATCCCCGGGCTGCAGGTGAACGGCATGGACATCATCGCCTCCCTCCAGGCCGTCAAGTACGCCCGCAAGTGGGCCGTCGAGGAGCAGAAGGGTCCCCTTCTTCTAGAGTTTGTCACTTACCGTTACGGCGGCCATTCGTGCGTTTCTTTCTTCAAACACTTCGGAAAGAATGCTGATGCAAAAGACAAACAGCATGTCCGACCCTGGCACAACCTACCGCACCCGTGAGGAGGTCCAGCGCATGCGCAGCACCAAAGACCCCATCCGCGGCCTCCAAACCTACATCGAGGAGTGGGGCCTCGCCACCGAGCAGGAGCTCAAGGTCCGTTTCCTTTTTCCCCTGTCCCTCATTCCCCTTACTCACCTCATGTGCAGCAACTCGACAAAGATGCCAAAGCTGAAGTCGACGCTGCCGTGCAGGAGGCCAAGGCCTCGCCCGAGCCAGAGGCGAAGGATCTCTGGACCGATATTTACTACAAGGGCACCGAGCCCCCTGTTATGCGTGGTCGTGAGCGCGAGGAGGTGCATCCGTTCCCTTCCTTTCCCCGTGTCATTGCTGATAAGCGCTTGCTTGTGTAGTTCCACCGGTACTAGACGCAGCGCAATAGATTACCCTTCTTACGCTTACCCCTTGCTCCGTTTATGTTACCAACCCGGATTGGCGTGCTGTATGCTGTATACTGATAATGGGTGGCTTGGGCCGCTGATAATGCTATAGATATATCGTATACTCTCCTGCACGTGTAAAAATTTCGGGAGGATGCTCTGATTCTGGTTCTCCTTGATGGTTGACCATTGGATGTACTTGCAAGGCTTATCTTATTATACACCATGTATGGTGATTTTGCCTTTTTTGTTCCGTTTTTCGTTTCCGTTTCTGTTTTGCCTCATTTCAGATATCCTCTTCAAATGCCATTGAATATATGTATGACAACTTGAAAAGTATCCTGGTAATAGCTGGGTATGTTATTTGTGTATGGTTTCTCAATGTGAGTGCATCTCAGCTATGACATTAGTTAGACTGTTAACCAGTCACACTCACAAGCACACCGGAAATAAACATGTTCAGGGAGGAGTCAAACCTATACTTAGTTTAGGCCTGAACTTGAGGGCATCTGAAATCGTTACTTAAATCTAAAAACTATGAAGGTAGACATTATGAGGGGACTCCGATATTCTGATTTTGACGTTCGTCCTCATTTGGAATTAGACACGTGATATTTCAACTTGGTTTTTGTTTTTGATTTCAATACCACATGGTGCTCAACGCTTCTGAGGTTCTGTTGCGATGTCGCTTTGATTCTGTTTGCATTCTCAAGTTACATTTGGCTGTCCTCTCCCCAAAAAAATCCTGCACAGCCTGCACATGATGGCTAGTGGACATTGGGGCGTCACAGTGGCCTGGGGTGACACATTTTTTCTTCTTACCACCACCACTCTGAACGGCTATCTAGGTGCCAGTAACATATTTCTGAGGCTTCTGGGGTATCCCAGCCATGGATACAGAAAACCGGGATGAATGTCTGACTGTAGGGTGTGAGTGCACATTCTATCAGAGACACACTGGCACTGTACATCCTTCATTTGGGGTGCACTCATCCGGCATCTGATCTTGCTATTAGCCAGGGGTCTGCTGGTGTGGGCATGTTTTTACTCTACACAGCATACCAGTTCCAGTACCTGTGGCCCTTCCACCACCTAGAGGAGGAATCCCTGGACAATGTGCTTGTTTTTTAGCAGTATGTATTTTCATGTGTGACTCAGAATTAGTTGATGAAACTACGTTCAGCCAGCACCTATCTATACCATAAACAGCTTATGTGCCACTTGCACCAAGTCATGGCTACAACATCAGCGACTCGTGTATGTTTTGCTTCTTTTTCATATATTGACTCCTAGCATGAGGAGTGTGTGCTGAAGATCGATGCCTGGCGCCGTGTTGTTGTAGTCCTGTACCCTGGATCAGGGGGGACATGACCCCACTCAGGGCTCGGGTTATCCAGAGAGCAGGGCTGTTACAGGTTGCCCAGCCGGAGTTTGCAAGTGTTGGGCAAGGCCCTGCTCTCAGGCTAACAGTACCGGTTCGGTACGGGGATTCAGTGCATCGTTTACGATGATGTAGTAGTTGTTGTGTAAAAAGTTAATAATTATGTAATATACAATGCAATAATATTAGGCTACAAGATAAGATAAATGTAATTGTTGACTGGCACATGCTATGTGGGGCCAGTTAAGCTACCGGGCGTCACAGAGCCCCCCCGTGTGCAAGGCAGCGACCTCAGGAAGAAGTAGCAATAGAACCATAAGTCATACCACCCTTACCCCCACTCCCTCCATTGCGGTCCTTACAATCCTTGTTGAATCAATGCAGTTCCTTGGTTGAAGAATCTTCTAACAGCTCTTTATGATGTTTCTTCCCAGCCCTTTTCCCGCATGGTTTCCATGGACGACATTTATTTCCAGGTAATTCCTCCATATCCTTGTTGTTGTTGTCACTGTCGTGGCCCTCATAATTTGCGTTCTTTGAGGTGTCCAGTCCAGTGCCCCCCAGACGATCACTCAGGCTTGGCACTTCCTTGACTTGCATATGGTCTAGGAGGCTGGGTGGTGGCCCACTGGAAAGTTGTTGCTCGAGTGGCACTCGTAGTTCTTCCTCATCAATTCCTTTTTCTGCCGCCATGTCGCTTAAAAGGGCAGGGGCGCCAAATAGGTACACAATGGATGGAGGTGATGGAGCGCAAGTGCCTGATGACAATGTTGTAGTTGGGGAATCAGGAGGTAGAGGATCAAGTTTGGAAGTGTCTTCCTTCAGCCATACATTAGTACGGCATTGCCAAGCATCTACATATTCCGCATGCGACACAAATGAACAACTTAAGGTGACACCATCAATAGTGTGTCTGGCTGAAAGATAGCCTTGACCAGCAATGGCAGCCCTGTCTGAGGGAGAGCACATCCAGAACAGCTGTTCCCCCTGTTGAAGAGTCCGGACCACTTGAACGAACTGTCCTTCATAAAGGGAACTGTCCTCAATCAGGTGCACCATAGTTGCAAGATAGTCGGCCCAACTAACTTCCTTGATTGGGGCTCCAGTGATCACAAGAAACTCTGTAGGCTGACACGTTGCTACTAGGTCAATTATACCCAGCGATCCAGCTTCTCGTCTAGACACCAGATCTGAGACGGGGTTGGGTTGGTCATCCGTTCAAGGCGAGTCCTTGTTAAGGTTGGAAGTTCCCCCCTCTTCTAAGGTCAACAACTGAGGTGCGACCTCGGTGGCAATGAGAGTTTCTGCTGTCGGGATCATTGTATTTACTGGGTCGGCAGGCTGAATTTCATTGTCTGACATTCCATAATCAAGTATGTCATCCTCTGGATCAACCTCCATGTCATTGGCTACGCTCTGTATTTTGAGCGAGGAGGCTGAATCTAAAGAAGGATTCTTCTCCACAATGGATGGGCGCTCAGTGTGATCAGAACTGTTCAGATGCGCCACGGCAGCATCCAAGACAGGGCTCAGTAATGGAGCATTGCTCACGACGTTAACATTGATTTGCTCCTTTCCTTCTACCATGGTCCCCTTCATCAAGTTCTCCCATGATGTCTGACACGCTATGGCAGCATCTTTGTTTGGAGGTAGAGAAATTGACTCTATAGTTCAGGAGGTGGTTGGTACAGTTTCTGCAGTCATCAGGGCAGGTAAGGGATGAGGGTTTACAGGCACCAATTCTTCTTGAGCAGATTTCGCTTCAGCCATAGCTTTCCGTTGGAGGATGGTGGGAAGTAGATCGTCTTCATGATCAGAAATGAACTTGGATTCTCCACTGTCATCTTCATCCTCTGAATCAGCTGAGGAGAACAAGGGGATCAGTTTGGGAGGAGAGTCTCCAGTTGGACAGAGAGGAAGCTCATCCTTCGATGGTCGAACAATCTTAGCCATGAAATGTTGCTTGAGTGGGGATCTTGTCAGGTACATCCACCAGGAATGGGGCTTCGCTTTGGTCTTGTTATGTATCTGCTGCTCAAATCGAATGTTTGGTGCTGGCATATTGAAGATGTCCACATTGGTAGTAAGTCCTGGAGGAGGAATAGGTTTGAAGTCAAAGCCTAGGTAACGTTGGCGCTCCCGGTCATACCAAACATATTTCCCTAATTTTTCAGATTTGTTAACTTTACTCATACAGTCCATTCTGGAGTTGTCGATGCTTTCCGTAAACCTTTCCCAGGTTCCTCCACAATGGTGGACAATGTTGGGCGGTCATATCCATGGAACGTGTAAAGGATTGATGACCTCCAGATTTAGAGGACGGGGAAGATGGGCAGGATTTACTGGTAATATAACCTCGTCGTCAGGAGGGTTGAGAGAGTTGCTCTTTGACGGTTCAGTCTCGAGTGACTCATCCATGTCGCCAAATGTGGGTTGTCCAACCAGTCCAGGCATATTGAAAGTATGAGATAGGGAGTAGCGGAACTGTTCCAGGTCGAGCATGTCCCAACAAAGGTGATCCAGGGTGAGAATGTGTTCATCCACCAAGAGAGGGGGCTTAAGCTTGCCATAACTGTTGGCCTTGTGATCCAGATAGTTATAAGCAGGCAAGAGAGCACAAAGCCCAGCATACGTCACACCTCTTCACACAAGAACAGCTCCATCTCCGTGATTTTATGGATGATAAAGATGGGGACCTTTTACTGTATGAGCCAGTACACTTGCTCTTCATTGGCCAAATTGATCCATGCGCCCTCTCTGCTGTCTCCATAGGCTTCTCCCTCATCACTTTCCTTGACCAAGGCACATTGTGGTTTTTCTGTTCCACAAAATCGAGCCAGGCTGCTTTCAACTTAATACCCTGAATGATGCATGCATAGCGATTGATGGCATCCTCGAACTCCAAATAACGATCCTTGAGACCTTTAATCATTTCAGGCGACAGGTCCATAGGTCGCATGGACCACCAGATAGACTTACGCTGTGCCAATGGCTGCAGCTTTAGAATCCACTTGTCAAGATCGCCATTACAATTGAACAATTTGAAGAGATGGGAGGGATGGATTTTGCCAGTTGACACAGTGGGAGGAGGATTTGAGATCCAAGTGGCGGCTATCAAATTATGTTCCAGAAACTCTTGTAGAGTCTTGTCTTCAGGGTGTCACCACATAACAAAGGCATACCATGGTCTAGTGAGGTGCATTTGTGGATTAACGGTAGGGTCAAATTGACCAAGGTGTCCATCGGCCCGTCATTGTTGCTGAGGAGGAGTTTCCATTTTAAAAGAGTTGTGCACATAGCTGGGGCAGTAGGCCTTTCGAAGGGAGTTCAGGGACCATTGTTCCCATAGTTCTTGATCCTTTTCAACTAGTCAACCCATATATGATGACAATTGTGGCAGCGAGTTGAAGGACAGGATCAGTTCCACTGTGGGTCTCATTTCATATCCCAAAAGGCTTGATACTCTGGGGGTCAGTAGGCATCGAGTGTCATGCTTTGAAGACGATTCAGATGCCATTTCGCATATAGTAGCTGTAATGGAGGTTGCTCCTCTTTCCCTTCTTCTTTTGTCTTGTTTTTATGAGGTGTCCTTCTGTTATGGTACTGTAAGCATACATACCATTGAGGAGACTTAATGAATTCCAAACACTCTTCAGAGCTCACATCACTAGGCCATCGCACTGCCACCATAGGTTTCATCAACATGCGCTAAGGTGACTCATCGACAGTCATTCAAAACATGAGGAAGCGCGACACGTTTCAGAGTCCTAGAGTATATAAAGAGCAGTAGATGTACGGATGTAACAAACCTTTTTCTATATCATTGATTTCGTCAATCTATTGCGTGAACCTAAGAATCTTGCAAGGTGCAAGCTCCAGTTTAATACATTTACTTTCTTGACTTGCAGGAGTGCCCTGTTTGTCTTCATTCTCCGTCAGCGAGATGTTGGAGAAGTATATATATTAAACAAAGACCTAAGGTACACGAAATCAACGGCCTTGTCAGTTGAACCGATTAAGCTAATATCTCATCA
>JABCKT010000202.1:0-33075 GCA_018858115.1 Tephrocybe rancida
GGACTTTTGTGGCTGTACATCGGACTCGGACTGGAAAAATCAGTGGATTCTCTTATATAGAGTCCTATCTGGTTGTCTGATCGGAGTCCTAGGACTCCGATCAGAATTAGTGGGGGAGTGTAAAGACCTCACAATCAGCCCCAAACCCCACTACAACGAGCTCCAGTGCCCAGCTCCTGGTACCCATATCAAAGAATTTTATGTCATTGCCATCGGCCAAACAGTTGGAATCTACTTTGAATGGTACGACTTGTGGGTTCTCGATGTGGCTTGCTCTGACATTATTTTGTTTATAGGAAAGTTGTTGAGTGTCTTGTGCGAGGCGTGCCCAGCGCCTACCAGAAGAAATTTCCAACTTGGGAGTTGGCCATTGCCAAGTACTGACAGCGATACAACAATGGCGAAGTCGAAGCCCGCATCCTTGTTCGGCAGGAACAAGAGCTCAGTACCGTAATTTCAAATGAATCTATGCCACTTGGATCGGAGCCGACCATCGCCGAACACCAGCAAATCATTGACACTGCCCTCAACAAATTGATTGAGCTCAGTATTGACGTTGCCTGTCAACATGATGCCATCAAGAACTGAGGCCACATGACAGAGAATGACAAGGCACTTGCTATTGCAGCTGTTTGCAGCACCAACGAGTGTCTCCATGTTGTTAGCCAGAGTCTCAAGAGTTTGATGGACATTTTCAGTATTACCAGCCCCTCATCGTCTACATAGTTGCTTTGCTGTTACCCTTGTTATTGACGAATTGAACCCGGACTTGAATACATATGTTTTCTGTAACTATCAATGTTGACAGCCCCTCCCCATCTACATAGTCTAGATTATGTATGCATTGAACAATGTACTTGATTCAGCGTGCCCTGGCTTTGAGAAAGCGAGATGACATGAATTTGTTGAAGCCGTGTTCCTCTACATAACAGCTAGAACATGGTAAACAAGAGGAAATTATGAGCATTGAGGCAAACAACATACTCAATTCAGCGTGCCCTGGCTTTTGCTCTGAGACATTCGCGGTTGCTAGTGCATATGAGAATCAGAAGTTGATGACCACTGGTTGAATGACAATGATGTATACCGTTCATGATACTTTTGCACATAGGCCAACTGTTTCTGCTGTCAAAACACTTGTTCCTCAATAGATAAGCCTCTGGTGGTGTTCCGCAGCTTCACCGACCTTTCTCTAGCCTTTTGATTGATCAAATCATGATGCCTGCAATGAAAAAGTTGTGAGATACTATAAGCCAGTGTCAGCATTCCGAAGACTTACTTTTTGTGGTAATCTTCGAGGGCCCATTTCTGCTGACAGACCTTGTCTTTGTCATTGTATAACTTGCATCGTCCTATGACAAAGTCACGAAGTGAGTGCTGAGAGTGAATACAAGTGGGAACTTGGATGTTGTCTTCGGTTTGTTTGGTGACGAGTTGCCTCTGATAGGTGTCCTTGATCAAGATTGCAACTGTGCCCATCACCTCGAGGCTCGAGATTAGAGCTGATCACTGCCATCCAAGCAAAGTAAGCCAAGTATTCCACAGACACGTCCATTTGCCATCAGGATTTTCTGAAATCGTGAGCATGTAAACAGGGAATTGTAATATTGATGCTTATCATACGTGGTGAGTTGGCGATAAGAATCTTACATTGAACATTGGCGCTGGAGCCCAACAAGTATCACTTCCATCCAAGGATGGAAAAGTTAGATATAATGAAGATATATTGATTGTGGTGCAGATTTTCCACAAAAGCGAATGTGTAAATGAGCATTGGGCAGATCAATAAGTGCAGGTGGTATGTATGAGATTGAAGATGAGATAATGTCATCACCACAAGTATGTAACTGGGCTAGATCTCCGCCATCGGCTTGATATCCGTTCCTCTTGTCACATATCCCTGACACATCACACATACCATCAGTTTGATATCAGTTCCTCTCATCACGTATCCCTGTTACCACAGGTAAGAAACTGTCAGGATCAGACTAGATCTCTACCATTGGCTTCATATCAAATCCTCGCATATCCCTGGCAGCATCACATATACTATCGGTTCAGTATTGATTCCTTTCTTCACGTATCCCTGACATTACACCATGCCTCGCTTGACTCATAAGAACTATAACTGGGGAGTCTACACACACAATCCTCTGTCAGTATCAAAAACTGTCAGTGCCTCGAAGACAGGTGGCATTTGCACCACTGTTTCAACCCATCAGAGCGACAGCCAGGCCAAAGATGCTCAGGATCCAGATCCGAATAATGACTCGATCAATGATTTGAGCAGTCTGGGCCCTCTTGACCAAGCCGACAATGGCTGTGAGCAGGTGCTTCCTATTGATGAAGTGATAATTTCTGGGATCAGTGTCAAATCTCATGCTAAACAGTATCTTAACTCAGTAAGGAATAGTTGTCATGTTGAAATTTAGGTAACTCATCCTATTGCCCACAGGACAATCCACTTAACGCTTGGATTGATTACCATGATTGTTACCTGGATGCATTTTTGCGTCTGGATAGTTGGGGTTCATTCTATACATCTTGTGCTGAGTGCCAGCAGGGCACACCATTGTATTGATGCCGAGACATTTCTGTAGACAGCTAGTCTGTAAGGAGTGCTTGTTGAGGCGACATCAAAGCCTTCCTCTTCATATCATAGAGGTATGAAAGAATTTCTTAGCATGTGCCAGCTTGCTAAGACTTTTATATCAGGTATGGGTGTCAGATCATTTCAAGAAGATCTCACTCTCCACCTTGAACCTCAAGTTCCATCTTGGGCATGGAGGGAAAGCTTGCCCTTTCTCTACACCAGATAAGATGATCCAGATTACACACATTAACAGTATTCATTCCGTGCTCATCAAATTCTGCCAATGCAATATAATTGGCTATCCTGCATACCAACAAATGTTGGATGCTGATTGGTTCCCAGCTACACCTTTGGATCCACAAAGTGGGGCGATGTTTGAAGTGCTGTGGACTTTTCATTTCCTGAACCTTCAAGGAAAGCTCACGGGATATGACTTCTACAAGTCCCTACTACTGCTCACTGATGCAACGGGTTTGGACAAATTACCAAATCGTCTAACAACCTTTATGGTCATGGTCCAAGAATGGCAGCATCTCAAGGCTACTAAGTGAGCTGGCCATGGTCATGACCCTGGTGGTATTGTGAAGACTGTGTCTGGTGTGCTGGCAATTCCCTGTCATGCCTGCCCACAGGGAAACATCAATCTCCCACCTGGATGGGAGAATGCCCCTGCAGAATCATTGTGAGATGAAATCTTGGTTCTATGTGTGCTGATGTGCTGACACCCCATCATAGTTGGTTATATCAATTGATCCTGTCACAGGACACAAATTTTTGGCTGAAAAATCGTCTACACTCCTTGGACAAGAAGGATCTTTCTTTGGGACCTGGATTTGCATATTTTGTAGCCTCAGATGAGTATCTCAAACATCTTTCTCAGTATGTTGATCAGGATGAGGTGAGCTTGAAATCTAACAATTCATATTTTGGCTAACTTTTGATAGATCAGCCATTGTGTGGGTTTTGCTGCATTATGGCAAGCAAATACCAGAAAAGCCAAGGGTCTCTGAGCAACAGGTGTGGGTTCTGTTAGTTGCTCACGCCATCAGATGTTCCATGCAACCGGTACTGGAGACCTCCAAAAGGGTGAGAAGTAAGTGGGCTTTCTCTTTGTAGCATGAGTGAACTGACTCCATGCCTATAGGTATAGCAACATGGATTACCTCCTCTTCTCAGCCCTCATGCATCATTTCTTCATCTTCCTACTTGTGTGTTATGATATTAGTTGCTAATATTGCAAAGGCTTCTTTCGCTGGTTGGCCAATATGCCCACTCACTTCCAATTTCCCAGCCCTCCTTGGCCAGAGCCAATTGTTCGCTTCAAGGTGCCAAAATTCCACCTTCCTCCCCACAAAGTTGAATGTCATGGGCCATTCTCACTGAATTACACACCTGGTGTGGGGTGTACAGATGGCAAGGGTGTTGAACGTAATTGGTCTTGGCTGAATGGGGCAGCACCTAGCACCAGTCAGATGGGTCCTGGATCACAACTTGATACACTTGATGACTTTATGGGCTTTTGGAACTATAAAAAGACTATAGACCTTGGTAACTAGAATTTTCTTTTGACCTCAGTTCTTAATTAATTTGGGTATGTTTCTAAAGGTGATACACTATTGAAAAACCTTGTCAATGCAATACCTCAAGCAATAATTCATCGGCAAGCCTTTCATGTATTCACTGAAGGGCTTCACAAGGACCACCTTTCTGAACTTCAAACTTGGGAGAAAATGGTTTTGGATTGGGAGTCTGGTACATCAAAGGTGGACCCATACCTTATTGAAGAGGATAGTGAGTTACACCACATGCATTGGTTGAGGCTTCTTTTAGATTGAAATACCTTGTCTGTCTAGACATATCTGTCAATGAAATTTGGCACCAACTAGCTGAAGAAGATCATCAAAATGTTGAGCGTGGTGCTGCCCAGATGGAAATCACACCAACAACATTTATTTTATCAGGGTTGTCAATTGAGGATACCCAGTATGTTCAATAACCCCATAGATTATGCTTCCATATATCTAAGTGCTACATGTGCAGGCTATCTCTTAGAAGTGAAGCCCGACTAGCAAAAACAGATGCACAAAAAGCCTCCTTGCAGACCAAACGGACACACAGAACATGAATCAACAGATCAGCCTGAAAGCATTGACATACAGCTACCATCATCTCTTTCTCCAACACAGAGGACTTTGAACTGCATGTCTGGCTTGCCAAAAGTGGAGAAGCGCCTATGTGAAGCACATGCTTCAGAAGCCTTGAGTGCTCTCAGGCGGCAACTTAGGACATGAGTATTTGCCAGAAAGTTTAAAGATCAGAATGCATCAAGTCAGGGTGCATACACTCAGTTACGAGCTCTTCATGATCAAATTGAGAAGCGAATTCATTCTGCACATGACAGCTATGATGCTGCAAGAGCAGCTCTTTTGAAATTGCGTGGCCCAGGTGACTGGGAGCTTGTATATTGTGTCCTTCGGGCTGAAGATATCTGGTCTCTCAATGAGTGTACCATTACAATGGAGGAAGAGGAAGCAAACCACCATGCACAGATGCTTGTTGATGATGAACCAGGCATGTCAAGCCAGCCAACACTTCCTACCATCCTGACAACAAGGCTCCAAACAGGCCAGGGCCATCACACATTGTCTTGGATATGGATAAATCTTACATCACAGGAGCTAGACGATGACATTGATGGTTCACTTCACACTGGAATCCGCCTTGAGTGAGTCAAAGCCCGTGCACGAGCAGAAAGGTGGTGGGAGGAGGTCATGCTTATTGAGGAGGAGATGCGGAGAACACTGGAATTTACAGCGTGGAAGGCCCGTTGGTGGATTGAGCAAGGGACATCATGAATCACTGATTCAGAGGCTTTGAATGAGGGCCTTCATGCATATGCAGCAGAACAGGCAGATATTGAGCACCAGTGTAAGGTGGCATGGGAGATCAAGTGGAGGGATGTGCGGAGTCGTGCACAGGAGGCGCTGCATGATAGGTTGGAGACTGTTACAGCAGAGGTCACCCTGTACCCTGTAATTGAGGTGGAACTAGATACAGATGAGGAACAACCAGAGCCAGATGAGGATGATGAAGATTAGTTATTGTTGTACCAGAGAGTTTGTAATCAGCATGGGTAAACAGGGATGTTTGAACAACAGTATAATATATAATATAAAGGAGAAGAAAGTAGGAGGGAAATAGTCAGACTCACATTATAATGTGGAGGAAAGGTGAGGGACAGGCATTTTAATGTGAGCTGCATTATAATGTGGGAGGGAGGGAAATAGTCAGACTCACATTATAATGTGGAGGAAAGGTGAGAGGCAGACATTTTAATGTGAGCTGCATTATAATGTGGGAGGGAAATAGTTGGACTCACATTATAATGTGGAGGAAAGGTGAGAGACAGACATTTTAATGTGAGCTGCATTATAATGTGGGAGGGAGGGAAATAGTCAGACTCACATTATAATGTGGAGGAAAGGTGAGAGGCAGACATTTTAATGTGAGCTGCATTATAATGTGGGAGGGAAATAGTTGGACTCACATTATAATGTGGAGGAAAGGTGAGAGACAGACATTTTAATGTGAGCTGCATTATAATGTGGGAGGGAGGGAAATAGTCAGACTCACATTATAATGTGGAGGAAAGGTGAGAGGCAGACATTTTAATGTGAGTTGTATTATAATGTAGGAGGGAGGGAGGAATAGGAGAGCAATGAGAGAGACATTATAATGTGGCCCACATCAAAACTCTTCCAGGCCTTGGGAGGTGGGTGTCTCATTATGATGTGTATTTGTGGAATTTCAAGGCCACATTAAAATGTGGCTACATGGACACCTTGGGTAAGGACTTGTTTACCACCACTTCTCGTGCACACAAATTACTTACTTTGTTTTGTACAGGCCTCATAATTGCTGCAAACCTCAATGCTCCGGGGAGTTGGCACGATGCACATGTTGCCAAACCCATCTTCAAAAAGTTGTGCACCCAGACACCAGAGGATTTCTACATGGTAGCAGATACAGCCTGGCAGGGTACCACCGAAGACCTTGAAGAGAAGTTGGCATTTGATCGTGAGCTTTTGTCTTATCGACAGACAGCTGAGTGGGGCAATTGGACATTGCAGGGCTCATTTGGATGGTTGCATGTACCTCTTGATATCAATGATGCAGAGTCTCAAGGTGACATGCTTGAGACAACTGTAAGACTTCACAATCTTCGATGCAGACGTGTTGGTTTCAATCAGATACAAAGTGTTTATGTACCTATCTGGCGCAGCACTCTAAGGTAAGGGACATCCATCCGCAACCAACGTCACGTAGCATTACTTTTGCGTGACGTACATCGCCAAAATGAGAGTTTCGACAGAGATTCGGGCACAGGACAAGGAACTCGTAAATTATGGAGGTTTGGCGTCCATAGGATCTTTGTATAGTAGTCATAGAAGCCTTCTATCAAAGGGATTAAATTATAAGTAAATTATGAGCGAGAAATGAATATAATAGTACTGTAATGCACATTATTGAATGAGTGCAGCCTCGAGTTCATCGAGAATGGTGCCTGGAAGCACACTTTGGCCACAGTAACTCCTTGCTTCCCATGCTGCCTGTCTCCCGGTGAGACCCTGTGAGTAGACATGCATAAATTGACTCAATCAAGTTGCAAATCTGAGATTGGGTCAGACAGGATCAGCAGATTAATGTGCAAGAACACTTATTTGCGCATAGAGTCAGTTGGAAAACCTTCCCAGCACTCTGTGCAAGGTTTTTGAGCCAGCTGAGATAATATGCAGTGCATTTTGCCATGATGAAGGCGCGACATGTCAAGGTGCACACAATTGACAAATGAAATACTCATTTCTTCATGAGGACACACTTTCTTAGTGAGGTTAGTAGCTGAGGACCCTTTGATTACTATATGGAACAATGCTATGGGACCATATCTTGTCTACCTCAGCCTGAACTTGAACACGGACGCGTTTTCGTTCGCGTCGCTCAATTAAGCACAATGTCACGATGTCACGTGATGTTGGTTGCAGATGGATGTCCCCTACCTTAGAAGAAGAGGAGATATGGTTGAACTTTGAAAACATTGTATTTGGGCATCAACGGTGTAATGACAGAGTAGCACAATTCCATACTTATGTTGAGTTCATTTAGATACTAATCTAACTAGTTATCTCCCCCTCATCTTTTTCATCTCCACCATCCTTGCTGTCAGCTACTGCTTCCTTTATGAGTGTGGCATCAGACTCTGTGCTGGCATTGCCTGAGAAGTGGGTTGAAGGCTCAAGAACCTTGCCAATGTTGCACATGGCTGACTGGAAAGGGCGGCTTGGAGCACATATAGCAAATACTTGATTGTGCAGAGAAGAGTTACGGGAGCGAGTGAGGTGGGAAGAGGTAGAGTGACAGGGGCGAGAACGATGTGATGAGCTTGCATGGATTGGAAAATTCTCCTTGTCAGACTCGGATGGGTCCATGATCCAGTAATTTGCATATCCACCATCATTGTGACATGTCTGGCGTAAACCGGGTCTTCTGGCTGTGAATGTGTCGTGGCTGACCTCTGGTCCTCAAGGGAGGACCTAGAGGTAGTGCTAGAGTGAAGTAGAATAGAATATGTTCTAGTCCATGAGGACCAAGAACGGTGAGACCATTGCGGCGATCACAATCAGTCTCACTCTGTCAGCCTGAGTAAGGTGTGCTGTCACCCAGCATGGGGGTCACAAAGGCTCGTGATGGGTGTGGCGAGCCCTCAGGCATGGAGCTTAGTTACATGGAGTCTGAGAAGATGATAGTGTTAGATAGAGAAGAGCACTGTAAGGGCACTCAGTGGAATACGAACTATGTGTAAATACATGTAAACAATCCATGCACGCGACCAAAATAGTAACGACTGAGGCGCCATGCCGGCTCAAAGACTAGTTGTCACAATCATCAAAGTGCTTCTCAACACGAGTACAACCACTGTGATGCTCAGTGATGGACTTGACAGACCTGTACTTGGATCTTCCATCCTGGTCACGCATTCCAGCAATTTGAATCATCTGTAGGCGCATATCCAAGTGGTCCCGCTGTCACTCTGCATCATGAAGTCGGTCATGCAGTGTTGAGATCTCACCACGTAGAGTGTCGTTGATGTTCTGGTAATCACGGAGTTGCTGGGTCATTGTGAGGAGCTGGGTATTGTTGAATGAACATTCCACATGCTGATCATCACGATTCTTGACAGCAGCAGGGTCAAAGGTATCTGTGAGCTTGGCAACAAGATTGATGCTGCTGACACGAGCCTTGCGGTGAGAGGTGAGGGGATCCGGGCATCGAACAAGGGCTGAGCGAACAGTCTTGGGGGCAGGTGTCTCGATGATTTCAATGTCATCAGTGTCTTCCTCGTTCGAATTCACAAGCTCAGGAACCTGGGTGTGCTCGTGTTTAACATTGCCGTTGAAATCATTGTCATCCAGATCATGAGTGCATGCATGCTCGTTGATGAGCTCCTCAATTCCGTGGGCCCTCTTGACGTCTGGTGGACAGTAGCCGTCACCAGTGGGCATAGTGGTCTTGGTTAACTAGATATCATACATGAGTACAAGCCAATTTGCTCACTGGTTGTGACATACCTGTTTATACTTTGTTTCAAGAGACTTTACTGTTCGGTCAGGGCGCTTATTCTTCTGGGCCCACTTGGAATAGCGACGGTGTATGGCAGCCCACCCTCGCTGACCCAGGGGGAGCTCTGATTCTACTGCATCAAGAAGTGTAGTGACATCTTCAGTGTGGTAGTTCCCAGCGCCATGAGGACGGCTGCGTTTGGTGTCAGGCTCATCCTCATCCTCGTCACTGGTATGTGATACAACCTTCCTTTTGCGTGAAATGTCAGGCGCAGTGGCCTGTTGCTTGCCCTTAGAAACAGCAGGTTCAGCACGTTGCTTGCCCTTGTCCTTGTGATGGGATCCAGCCACCTTGCTTGAAGAGCCGTAGCCTTGAGCTTTGGCAATGGTGGGGCCATCTGAGAGGTTGTCGTCGCTGGAATCAGGGAGGGGAGGAAGGCTGGATAATGCAGGGTCGATAACAGGTGCAGGACGTGATGAGGATGCCATAGCATTGTGAGATGGCAACACAGATGCATAATTATGGGGGATTGGAAGGCCAGGAGGGTACAACTATGAAGATGTGTCAGTGGCTGCCATAGGTTGAGTAACACTCTCACAAACCAGAGGAGGAGGGGGTGGGCCAAAATATGACACAAAGTGCCCAGTTGCATCCTGAAAGTACGGGTGGCCAGCCTCATCGAATTGCAAGGGTGGAGCACCAGCGTTCCCTGGGAGAGCACCATGGTTTGAGGATGGGGTCTGGCTGGGAGTGTCGTGCATAGTGTTGCAAAGAAGAGGCAGAAAGCTGGGGTTGTAAGTTCAAACTTAATGAGGAACTTGAGAGACTGTTGGACGTTATACACACCTTTTATACCCTACTAACAGACCTCCTAAGTCTTCCATCAGCCGAGAGGAAAGAAGATAGGCAAATCCTGGCAACCAATGAGCTCGAGAGCAATGCGCAAGCAGTCAAATGCACACACCACATATTGGCAAAATATGAACATGACTGGTCATCAACCTGGCCAGGAACTATAAGAAACATTGCCCTCTGATAGGAGCTTATGTTGCTGTGATGAGTGCCCTGTGTAATATGGGCCT
Organism: Tephrocybe rancida; assembly: GCA_018858115.1. Lineage (NCBI taxonomy): Eukaryota > Fungi > Basidiomycota > Agaricomycetes > Agaricales > Lyophyllaceae > Tephrocybe > Tephrocybe rancida. The sequence continues at coordinate 10,294 of JABCKT010000202.1, forward strand.
GGGACCATGAGGAACAACGGTTACTGCAGCAATGAGCTCATTGTGTATGATGGTGGCAAGTGAAGTTTCCCAATATGGGTGTTGATCGCTTGCAGCAGAACTTCGGCATTGCCCAAAAACATCTATTCAAGGCGGAAAGTGTCTGTTCAGAGGGTAGGGACCCTCTGAACAGAGTCAATTGTATTTGAGGGTCTTAAGCAAGATCTGTCTGATATGTTCCTCAAAACAGACCTGGCACCATGGCTCAGCAATGTTCCTGACATCAATTTATTCTATTATCTGAAATAAATTCTTATGGGAAGTCACCCATTAACACAAAGAGTCACATCCTGATCATATATAAAATAAGACCTCAATTGTGTTCATCCTATGCTCATTGGTGACACTGGTCATTTGTTAAAGAATGCGGGCATAATATGTGTGATGATATATGGCCAAATTTTAGAAAACAGCCTCATGTAGTGCACAAGTCATATGATGATGATATTGCAAAAATCAGTAATGACTAAAGTCAAAATCTGACCACAATTCAGCCATCAATTATATGATGGTCAATTTTAAAATAAAGTTGATCCTGATCTTAAATTAACCAAGCCCTATCTAAGTCCTGCCCCATCTGAGATGTACCCCTGTATGCTTATCGCCACACCTGGGCTACTTACTATATCTCCTATCATTCTCCATATGCCATACATGTCTATATACTATATAATTTTTTGTCCAAGTGTGGTGATAGCTTGCAATAAGCATATGGAGGTACATCTCAGATGAGGCAGGACTTAGATAGGGCTTGGTTAATTTAAGATCAGGATTGACTTTATTTTATAATTGACCATCATATAATTGGTGGCCAGGTCGTGGTCAGATTTTGACTTTAGTCATCACTGATTTTTGCAATATCATCATCATATGAGTTGTGCACTAAATGAGGCTGTTTTCTAAAATTTGGCTGCATATCATCATGCACATTATGCCAGTATTCTTTGAAAAATGATTGCAGTGTCACTGATGAGCATAGGATGAATGCAATTGAGATCTTATTTTAAATATAATCAGGATGTGACACCTCATGTTAATAGGATGATATTTGTAAAGAAATCAGGATATAATCATACAATCAGCTAGAGTAATTTTGGCCATGTCCTGCAGTGTCTAATCTAGCCAGATCATGAACCTGAAGTTTTCCTGATGCAACTACACCTCATCAGTACTGGGTCACAATCATTGTAGCTGATGGCCTATTATCATGTACTACAATATATCATTGCTTGAGCACTTGGGCTGCCATCTGGCACCCATGGCTTGCATACTACAGCTGGGCACCTATTCAACTGCTCTATACACAGCTGGAGTTTAGACTCAGTTTAGGTGTAAGATTTTCACATGATCCCTCCAAATTTAACCACAATGTAAAATGGCCTCAATGTAACCAACACAAATTATAGATCATCCCTGGGCTAAAATTTGCCTGAGCTAACATACATGTGAGCTAAGTCTTGGTTTGATGTGCTGGGTATCAAGGAGATATAATCAGTGATCAGTGAAATTGAATCAGTGCACACTTACAGAGGCGGTGAGCAATAATAGTGTTTGCAAAAGCATCTTTGTATAGAGCTGATTCAGATGGCAACCCAATTTTGTTGATAGCAATCTCTACAGTGTCTGAAAGACCACATTGCTGATAGATTGCAAAGGAAGCCTTGAAAGCTTCCAAAAAAGATGTTGAAGTGGTTTTCTCCCAGAAGGAGTGCTCTAAACAAATGAGAAGTGCTGTGTAATATAAGACAAAGGGATTAGGTGATTCATTCACAAATAAAGGATATACAAACCAGCAAAGACATTCAAGAAACATTGTTTCTGCACATAGGAGTCAAATGAAGGTAGGGTGTGAAGTAAATTACTAACATTAAAAATAACACTTTCTCCATGCAACAATTTTGCAATTGCTAGTCTATTCTTTACCTTAGAAAGGGTTATAATTTCAAGGATTGAGGAGACCCAAGCATGAAACATGGGGAATCTGCAAACTCACAGACTGGGCTAAGGGTAAGCAGGGAAAGTCAGGCATCTGCATATGCCAAGAATGGGCTCACAGCCTGGGCTGAGGGTCAGCAGGGAACAGCAGGTACATGCAGAGGTCAAAGATTTATTCACAGTCTGGGCTGGGGGTCAGCAGGGAACAGCAGGTACATGCAGAGGTCAAAGATTTATTCACAGTCTGGGCTGGGGGTCAGCAGGAAACATCAGGCATCTGCAGAGGCCAAGGATGGACTCACAGCCTGGGGTAAGGGTCAGCAGGGAACATCAGGTGTCTACAGAGGCCAAGGATGGACTCACAATCTGGGCTAAGGGTCAGCAGGGAACATCAGGCATCTGCAGAGGCCAAGGATGGACTCACAATCTGGCCTGAGGGTCAGTAGGGAGCATCAGGCATCTGCAGAGATCAAGGATGGGCTTACAATCTGCGCTGAGAGTCAGCAGGGAACTTCAGGCACCTGCAGAGACCAAGGATGAACTCACGTGCTGGGCTGAGATTAAGCAGGGAACATCATTCATCTGCAGAGGCCAAGGATGGCTCACATCCTGGGCTGGGGGTTAGCAGGGAACATCACACATCTGGAGAGGCCAAGGATGGACTCACACGCTGGGCTGAGGGTCAACAGAGAACATCAGAAATATGCAAGGGCCAAGGATAGACTTACAAGCTGGGCTGAGGGTCAGAAGGGACGCATCAGGCATCTGCAGAGGCCAAGGATGGGCTCACATCCTGGGCAGAGGGTCAGCAGGGAACATCAGCTATCTGCAGAGGCCAAGGATGGCCTCACAGCCTAGGCTGAGGGTCAGCAGGGAACATCAGGCATCTGCAGAGGCCAAGGATGGGCTCACATCCTGGGCTGAGGGTCAGCCAGGAAAATCAGGCATTTGCAGAGGCCAAGGATGGGCTCACATCCTGGGCTGAGAGTCAACAGGGGCAATCAGGCATCTGCAGAGGCCAAGGATGGACTCACAGCCTGGGATGAGGGTCAGAAGGGAACATCAGGCATCTGCAGAGGCCAAGGATGGACTCACAATCTAAGCTGAGGGTCAGCAGGGAACATCAGGCATCTGCAGAGGCCAATGATGGGCTCACAGCCTGGGCTGGGGGTCAGCAGGGAACATCAGGCATCTGCAGAGGCCATGGATGGGCTCACATCCTGGGCTGAGGGTGAGCAGTGGACATCAAGCATCTGCAAAAACCAAGAATAGACTCACAAGCTGGGCTAAGGGTCAGCAGGGAAATTCAGGCATCTGCAGGGGCCAAAAATGGACTCACAACCTGGGCTCAGGGTCAGCAGAGAACTTCAGGCACCTGCAGAGGCCAAGAATGGCTCACAAGCTGGGCAGAGGGTCAGCAGGGAACTTCAGGCATCTGCAGAGGCCAAGGATGAGCTCACACGCTGGGTGGAGGGTCAGCAGGGTACATCAGGCATTTGCAGAGGCCAACAATGGGCTCACATCCTGGGCTGAGGGTCAGCAAGGTACATCAGGCATCCACAAAGGCCAAGGATGGGCTCACATCCTGGGCTGAGAGTCAGCAGGGAACATCAGGCATCTGCAGAGGCCAATGATGGGCTCACATCCTGGACTGAGGGTCAGCAGTGAACATCAGGCATCTGCCGAGGCCAAGGACAGACTCACATCCTGGGCTGAGGGTCAGCACAGAACTTCAAGCATTTGCAGAGGCCAAGGATGGGCTCACATCCTGGGCCAAGGGTCAGCAAGGAACTTCAGGCATCTGCAGAGGCCAAGGATGGGCTCACATACTGAGCTGAGGTTCAGCAGGGAACATCATGCATCTACAGAGGCCAAGGACAGGCTCACATCCTGGGCTAAGGGTCAGCAGGAAACGTCAGGCATCTGCAGAGGCCAAGGATGGGCTCACCAGCTGGGCTGAGGGTCAACAGGGAACATCAGTCATTTGCATAGGCCAAGGATGGGCTCACATCCTGGCCTGAGGGTCAGCAGGGAACATCAGTCATCTGCAGAGGCCAAGGATGGGCTCACATCCTGGCCTGAGGGTCAGCAGGGAACATCAGGCATCTGCAGAGGCCAAGGATGGACTCACAAACTAGGCTGAGAGTCACCAGGGAATATCAGGCATCTGCAGATGCCAAAGATGGACTCACAACCTAGGCTGAGGGTCACTGGGGAACATTGGGCATCAGCAGAGACCAATGATGGACTCACGGCCTGGGCTGAGGGTCAACAAGGAACATCAGGCATCTGCAAAGGCTGAGGATGGACTCACAGCCTAGGCCAAGGGTCAGCAGAGAACATGAGGCATATTGCAAGGCCAAGAATAGGCTCACACTCTGGGCTGTGGGTCAGCAGGGAACATCAGGCATCTACAGAGGACCAGGATGGGCTCACAAACTGGGCTGAGGGTCAGCAGGAACATCTGGCATCTGCACAGGCCAAGGATGGACAAACATCCTGGGCTGAGAGTTAGCACAGAACTTCAAGCATCTGCAGAGGCCAAGGATGGACAAACAGCCTGAGCTGAGGGTCAGCAGGGAACATCAGGCACATACAGAGGCCATGGATAGACTCACAACCTGGGCCAAGGGTCAGCAGTCAACATCAGGCATCTGCAGAGGCCAAGGATGAACTCACAACCTGGGCTGAGGGTCAGCAGGGAACATCAGGCATATGCCAAGGCCAAGGATGGGCTCACACTCTGGGCTGTGGGTCAGCAGGGAACATCAGGCATCTGCAGAGGCCAAGGATGGGCGCACATCCTGGGCTGAGGGTCAACAGGAACATCAGGCATCTGCACAGGCCAATGGTGGACTTACAGCCTGGGCTGAGATTCAGCAGGGAACATCAGGCATTGAGGCCATGGATAAACTCACAACCTGGGCCAAGGGTCAGCAGTCAACATCAGGCATCTGCAGCGACCAAGGATGGGCTCACATCCTGGGCTAAGGGTCAGCAGGAACATCAGGCATCTGCAGAAGGCAAGGATGGACTCACAGCCTGGGCTGAGGGTCAGCAGGGAACATCAGGCATCTGCAGAGGCCACGGATGGACTCACCACCTGGGCTCAGGGTCAGTAGTGAATATCAGGCATCTACAGAGGCCAAGGACAGGCTCACATCCTAGGCTGAGGGTCAGCAGGGTACATCAGGCATCTGCAGAGGCCATGGATGGACTCACAGCCTAGACCAACAGTCAGCAGGGAACATCAGGTATCTGCAGCTGCCAAGGATGAACTCACATCCTGGGCTGAGGATAAGCAGGGAACATCAGACATCTGTGGAGGCCAAGGATGGGCTCACATCCTGCGCCAAGGGTTAGCAGGGAACATCTAGCATCTGCAGAGGACAAGGATGGACACACCAGCTGGGCTGAGCATCAGCAGGATACATCAGGCATCTACAGAGGCCAAGGATGGACTCACATCCTGGGCTGAGGATCAGCAGGGAACATCAGACATCTGCAGAGGCCAACAATGGCTCACATCCTGGGCTGAGGGTCAGCAGGGAACATCAGGCATCTGCAGGGGACAAGGTTGGACTTACCAGCTGGGCTGAGGGTCAGCAAGGAACATCAGGCATCTGCAGAGGCCAAGGATGGACTCACATCCTGGGCTGAGGGTCAGCAGGGAATATCAGGCATCTGCAGAGGCCAAGGATGGACTCACCACCTGGGCTCAGGGTCAATAGTGAACATCAGGCATCTGCAGAGGACAAGGATGGACTTACACGCTGGGCTGAGGGTCAGCAGGGAACATCAGGTATATACAGAGGCCAAGGATAGGCTCACATCCTGGGCTGAGGGTCAGCAGGGAACATCAGGCATCTGCAGAGGCCAAGGGTGGTCTCACACGCTGGGCTGAGGGTCAGCAGGGAACATAAGGCATTTACAGAGGCCAAAGATTGTCTTACATGCTAGGCTGAGGATCAGTAGGGAACATCAGGCATTTGCAGAGCCCAAGGGTGGACTCACAACCTGGGCTGAGTGTCAGCAGGAAACATCAGGGATCTGCAGACACCAAGGATGGGCTCACAAGCTGGGCTGAGGGTCAGCAGGCAACATCAGTCATCTGCAGAGGCTAAGGATGGGCTCACATCCTTTGCCGAGGGTCAGCAGGGAACTTCATGGATCTGCAGCAGCCAAGGATGGGCTTACATTCTGGGCTGAGGGTCAGCATGCAACATGAGGCATCTGCAGAGGCCAAGGATGTACTCACAATCTGACCTGAGGGTCAGCAGGGAACATCAGGCACCTGCAGAGGACAAGGATCAACTCACACGCTGGGCTGAGGGTCAGCAGGGAACATCAGGCATCTGCAGAGGCCAAGGATGGACTCACAGCCTGGGCCGAGGGTCAGCAGTCAACATCAGGCATCTGCAGAGGCCAAGGATGGGCTCACATCCTGGGCTGAGAGTCAGCAGGTAACATCAGGCATCTGCAGAGGCCAAGGGTGGACTCACAACCTGGGCTCATGGTCAGTACTGAATATCAGGCATCTGCAGAGGCCAAGGATGGGCTCACACGCTGGGTTGAGGGTCAGCAGGGAACATCAGGCATCTGCACAGGCCAAGGATGGACTCACACGCTGGGCTGAAGGTCAGCAGGGAACATCAGGTATTTGCAGAGGCCAAGGATGGACTCACAGCCTAGGCTGAGGGTCAGCAGGGAACATCAGGCATCTACAGAGGCCAATGATGGACTCACATCCTGGGCTGAGGGTCAGCAGGGAACATCAGACATCTGCAGAGGCCATGGATGGGCTCACAAGCTGGACTGAGGGTCAGCAGGGAACATCAGGCATCTGCAGAGGCCAAGGATGGACTCACATCCTGGGCTGGGAGTCAGCAGGGAACATCAGGTATCTGCAGAGGCCATGGATGGACTTACTTTTTGCAACAAGGGCTGGCAGGGAATGTCAGACATTCTTAAACACTATGATGCATCCTATCCCTACCTCCTGATCTCCATTAGTCTTCTTTAATTCTCATGTAGTAAAGCTGTTTTTCACTTTGTGGTCCTAGTAATGTCAGGATCTTTTGTTAATGTTAGACTTATTATTCAACCCACATACTGCTTCAATGTAAGTGTTACATTGCATCACATCTGGATGTTCCCTACCTCCTAAAATGCATCTGTATTTGTCAACAATGCAGCAACCAGTGCTTATTTCCCACATGCTCCTAATAAATATTAACAAACCTCCAAACCTAGTCACACCCAATGCTACTGACATCAAACTGTCAGGCATTATCAACTACTTGCCCCAATGTGCCATACACTTTGACTCACATGGGAATGGTTGAACCACCTCATACAATCCCCCACAACAATCTGTGAGCACCTTAGTCTTCAGCCATGTCAAACCTATTATTACTGAGCATTGCTCACATGAAGCATAAATTCAGAAGCAGCCATATTGATACTAGAATTGAGGTCAGTGAAGAGAACTGCCCAATTGCAAGAAATATATACTGTTCCACGGCAAATCTCATGCATAATTCCAAATTGTTCTTCTGAATTGAAACAAACAATAACTCCAGTGCAAGATTGTTGAGAGAGCCTGCTGTTTTCTCAATCAGTTCCTTTACCTGCTCCTGATGAACCCCATTGTTTAAGTGCATATCTGAATAGGCACCAATTTGGTGTGTCAGATACCCAAGTGAGATTCATGTGATAAGCAGCACCTTCCAAGCATACACCTGCTCTGGGAGGGAATTTACACTTGAACAATGGGGCTTGAAGCTCAGCTAATTTTGTCTCTGCAGCAGTACGGTTTTCATCATCACCCAAGTCAATATCAAAGACCTGGTTCATGAAGTCATCAAACTTTGTGAAGACAGCAATGGCAGGGGCTAGGCAAAGAGTATATTATTATTGCATCAATCAATGACTCGGAGAGGGGACATACCATTTCCTGCTCTCTCTTGGTTGAAAAAATCCATCTCCAACTTGAGCAGGAATCTTGAAACATCAGGGGTGAAGCAGAACCTATCATGATCGGTAAGAATGAGCATAGATAAAAGACATGATCTGAGGGGACCAGATTGCGTGAAGTTGATCGTCAACCTCTGTAGCATTTGCACACTTCTTAATAAATTCCTGGATGGTCTTAAGTTGAGCCTCATCTCCAGCCTCAAATCCCGGAGAGTCATGGAAGATGAACTTTGGATTACTGGCAAAGGAAAAGGGACGATTAATGTCATGGATTCCGCGCTAATCAATAGTATATCAGTCGAGAGTCAGAGTCCAAACACACGATAATTACAGTCGCAGTCTCTTTCAACTATGGTGCGATTGGTTCAGTCAAGGGGTCAATCTGCAATAAGCTATGTAACGGACCAGATTCTTCCCTTGATCATCGTAGATGCATGGTTCCTCAGTTGTGTTGCAGACCCGCTTCAAGAGTGTGGTCTTGCCAGCATTAGCGCGCCCGATCACGAGGATGCGGAAATGGGTATATTTGTCACGAAGTTTGGAGGCAGCTGTGATGTCGCTCATTGTGTTGCTCGATGTGCAAGGTGTAAGTTACAAAGTGTGGTTTGTAATCTAGATGGATCACGAATGTTTTCCCAATCACCACGGAAAATGCCGAGGCCCAACACCGTGAGTCACGACCGACAGCATCGTCGTGAACGTTGTCCCCGTCTGATACATAGGCTCTCAGATTCAGCGTGGAGTATCTGTGGATGCTCGGACGGTAAGCTCACATGATTTCTATTCGCAATTGACCAGCGTTGTTCTCTCCTTTACAGCACGAGATACCCCGTTGATCATAAAGTCATCTTCGATACGTTCCCTGAAGAACGGACATTGGGATCGGTTTGGAGAAGTTCAACATCTGTGAAAGGGTGATGAGATGCAGGACAATCACTACCACCGTCCTACCAAGCCAGTCTTGCTACCTTCTCGACGTCCCATGGCAACAATTGGTTCTCGAAGATAACATACGTACACTTAACGGTACCGGTACTGGAACTACGGGCGTCCAGGACGCCGAGAATACGTCCATTGGATCACAGCAGCAGCACCAACAGACCCTCAGTGGCCTGACCCTCTACTAGCAACACCACCTTAACCTCCCGACGAGGCCCAGCCATCGCACGGTCTTCACCGTCTGCGACTGGTACCCTTACCGCCGCCAGGTCGAGACTTGATGAAACATCAGCAACACACCTACGCCCTGCGCTGGTCGGCGATAGACGCGACTTGCCTGGGGACAAACAAAATGGGAAGGAGATCCACGAGGTGCGCTGTGCTTTGGTCATGGTACTGCTTCACATTCGGATGGTGAGTTTTCGACCGATCCGAGTAATCGATGCCTTGACGAGCTTTCTTCCCTCAGCTCAGAAACAAGAGTTGCTTCCGTCATTCAGGTGGTCCCTCGACTGCATACCCTCAAGGCTACAGATCGGCGTCACCAAGGAAGAGAGGTCTGTCGGCTCCTCGTTGTCCGTTTACTGCAAGATGTCGACCCTGAGGCTCTACACACCGGCACCACATGTCTACACTACGCCCAAGCTCGTATTGCTTGAACTTCACCATGACACACGAGGGTTGCGCCGCCGAGTAGAGCTCGTCAGGTGTTCCCTCGACTCCCTACATTCAAGGCTGCAGATGGAGACGGTCTATCGACTCTACTTTCGTTTTGATGAAAACCACCATATTTGCAACAGCAGCAGTGGTAGTTCCAATCCCTTAACAAGCTCCGTCTGTTTGTTTACTCTGGATCTACTAGCGCCGAGCGCGCCTTCGGAGAAGGTGGAACAAATCTCAGATATCGGATCGTCGGAACAGTGGAGAGTGCCGCCTCGTTCAACCGGTCGACGATGAAAGCCACTGCACCAGCAACAGTAGCAGTCCCATTCCCTTAACAACCTCTGCCTGTCCTCTGAGCGCGGCAATCCCCATCCCCAGCTTGCACACACCCGACCCAGATCCCCCAACGCCCCACCTCAGCCGCTCGCGTTCCACTCCTCCCGGGCGCCCAGCCATGCAAATCCCTGACCGCCGACAACACGCCCACGTTCCCTGGACCAATTGGATCAGCAGCACTAGCTACAACAACAATTGCAATCCCTCGATGACCCTCGTCTGTCCGTTCTTGGAGTGCGGTGACTCATCCCCAGCTGCGCCGGCGCGATCGACAGTAGCAGTGCCCTCAATCGCTCGGCTTTCTCTCCTCCCTCGGCCCAGTCGCCCCACCCTTTTACCACACCCCACTTGGCATTTGAACACCAACAGCATGCCCACGTCCATGCCCAGCCCTGGGCCTGGTACTTACGCAGTCGGTGATGGACACACGTTGGCACACCTTCGCTGGGGACAAATCAAAGGAAAAGAGAGTCCGAGAGTCCGATGCTTCAAAACTTGGATAGCGAGTTCATGATCGATCTGTGTAATGGTGGTGTTCTTAACAATTTGTTTGTTTCCGTAGAACAAGAGTTGCTCCGCGCAGTAGAACCCTCGATTTAGGGCTACAGAATGTCAAGGAAGAGGCAATCTACTCTCATCCTCAATAACGAGACTTGCCCCCACCGTGTAGAGTTCTCAAGATGTTACATCGACTCCCACCTTCCGGACTGCAGGACGGCAAGGAAGAGGCGGTCTACTCTCATCCTCAAACATGCCGCCTCGTACTTCTCGTAGCCGTGTCAAGGAAGAGGCAATGTACTCTCGTCCTCGGGCATCTCGCCTCAAACTTTTTGTGGCCTCCCTCCGACTGGTTACTATCTTGTGGTTTCTCGATGGCACCCACACCCTATGACAAGACGATACTGCAGAATCACTCACGACGCCTAGGTCGACGCCGCGCTGGCGCCGAGGAGGAGGGGAAGGGGGGCCTTATCTGGAGGTGGGCTTGAGGCAGATCGAGGGTGGGGTATTTGCAGTGGTCAGGGAAGAGACGCTTTTAGTTGTGTTTGTGCCCACCTGCTAATGGCAAGTTAACGACATCGCAACCGAACTTATCGTTCCGAGAGCCCGAGTCTGTGTACTTATTGCCATGGCTTGTCGTAAGAGCCCCATCATGCGCGAGGTGCACGGCCAATTTTCGAACAAAGAGCAAGATTGGATCAACTGTCATAGAAGTTGAGACTATTCAAACTTGCCAATATACCACCACCAGTGTTCTATCTAGTATCATGGCCCTCGCGTCACAGCCATCCTTCAGTCTGTCGTCAAGAATTCCAAAGTATGTTGATCATGAGTGCATCCTCTAGGCCAGTTGCTTGACCTTGTTTGGTCTGTTCAGATTTCGAATCCTCGTTGTCGGACGAGTGTGTCTCTACCCAACGACTTCCTTGGGTGACTAAAACGTGATAGATCGACGCCGAGTCATTCATCTCTACAGAGTGGAGTTGGAAAATTTTCCCTCGTCAGCGCCATCCTCGGCATCGAGAAAAAGGCGAGTGAGCTCGATGCATGTATCATCTTTGAAGTCGTCTTGAGTACTGCAATCAGGATTTCGATATTCAGCATGGTCGCACTGGAAAGGCGGATATCTCTCATGAGTATACTTCCCAGAGTAGTCCACAGTTTATCCTGCATGACAGCGAGGGCTTTGAAACCGGAGCTCTCGAGAAATGAGAAACCGTGAAGAACTAGTTGCCACCCAAACACCGCCTCGACGCCATTTGGTAAGTAGTAATCAATCTTCACTGCCTCCGCATCGTGTGCGCAGTATCTCACAAGCTTCTTAATTTATAGGTTGTGCATAGAAGCCCCCCGCACCGGCATGCGCATGATAGAGTCGCGTGATCGTCCGCCTGGACGGAAGCAATGACATTACCGGACAATGTTGCACAGTGCGGAATACGGCTCAACTTACCCCAACTCTGCACACGTCATTAGCGAGGCGAGTCGTGGCATATGCTATAGGTGTAGACGGGTCAGTCTTGTTTCCGAGAGTGTTAGAGGCCAGACGAACCTCAAACAGTCTTCGTAGATACGCTACACTTCCGTGTTGAGGGAAGGGGATCGTCTCGAGACGGCATTTGTGTGCGGGGTTGTCTTTGAGGGTACAGGATGAAGGATGAGGAAGGTCGTCTTCGAAGGAGCGATGCTACTGTGTTTCGCCTTTCAACAACCTCAGGTAGTCTAGCCACCGCATATGTCCTCCTATGCCCCAATAGCTGCCATTGTTCGTTTTGTACTTTGATGCGGGTGCTTGTCTAGAGAGTCAAATCAGTTCTCGCCCGATTGCAGTTACCGGTAACAGATTACACACTATAACGTAGCGTAACCAAACATCAAATAGCCTCTTTTCCGGGCTATGTGATGGATGAAACACCAGTGACATGTTAAGCGATCTGATGTGGCCGGTGCATGGGATCACCATTGGCAGGTCAATGTTGTGGACCAAACAACAAGTAGTGCGGCATCATACTGTGACACTACTCATACACACACTTAGTATACAGGTCATCCTCCATAAATGATGTTGCGCGCGCCTACGCGTAAAAATTGGACTTGCTGGACTGCAACTTCTACACCGTGTCAGTTTGAGGCTTACGCGTCATGAAAAGATAACATACAGAGAGTTATTTTGTATTGCGCCTTAGAGTGAAATCGGGCTCCCGGCGTCGATTACTAAAACCACCTTCATGTTGAATTATGCAGCCCCCGGGTCGAACGAGGCTCCCGACGTCCTCTGACACGCAATAGAAAGCACCTAGACTGACCAGTGTGGTACTGGGCGGTGTATGGTGTATAGTAAATCTGAAATAAGGCTAAGAACTGGTTAACACTTAATCCTACACAAAAAAACGGGGCCCACTTTATGAATGATGAGATCATAGAGCATACAAGGCAGGCCTTCGCTACACTTCGGTTGTAAGTAGGCTACCGCTAACTTTCTGTTTAGATTGGGGCATAAAATCGGAGGCTTAAACGGCACAGGAGCTTGAGATCCGGACGAACAATAGAATTAGAGGCAGAGGCCATCCAATATTCGAATCACGCTTAATCATAAGAAGGGAAAGAAGGCATACGATCGCCAAGAAGACCACGCGAAATGGGGGTCATAATGATTTATAAAGACACGAGTTATCGCGAAAGAAGCTTCGTCGGGCTCCCGTCGATCATCAAAACCATTACGCAGAATACCAAGTAATATGTGCAGTCCCCGGGTCGAAAGAGGCTCTGCCATCCCCCAAGTAACAGCATAGACCGCACCTGGAATGGCCAGTGCGGTACTGGGCGGTGTATGATGTACTGTATATTCGTTATAAGTAAGCCTAGGAGCGTGTCATCAATTGAAAGGTTGATAACGAAAAAATTCGGGCTCACAGTGATACTGGTTCCCGGGTCGAACGAGACCCCAAACAGGGACAACAGTGAAAACTTAAAGCACCTAGGTCGACCAGTGCGGTGCTGGGCGGTGTATGGTGTATGGGAGATCGGATCCGTACTAAGCATAAAATAAAAGATCATCATATCATTACTAGTTGACAAGTTTATCAAGCAAAGCAAAGCTTGAGGCTTACGCGTCACAAAGGATAACATGGACCATAAGGATAGAGTTGCTGTGAGTCGCGAGACAACATAGAAAGTACCTGGACTGAGTGCGGTACTGGGCGGTGTATGGTGTATCATAATAAGATTATAGAGATTATTATGTCATTAATCGACAATATTATCGAAAGAAGCTGAGGCTTACGTGTCATGAAGGATAACAGAGATATAGTTGCTCTGTATTGTGACTGCAGGTTTGTCGAGCTCCTGCTGGTTGTCAAAACTATGACGGTAGAGCCGAGATGTGCAGTCCTCGGGTCGAACGAGGCTCCTGCAGCTGCCGTTCCGATAATGCATATGGAAGGCGGGCCGACCAGTGCAGTACTAGACGGCGTAATCGCATGTGGTAACTCCCTCATAAACCTAAGAGCGTGTCAGTATGTAATAAATTCGTAACAAATCTGAGCTGAGAAGGTGGGGTGAGTGTCCTTGGCTAATTTTTCAAGCGAAATTTGAGACATACATAGCATTGGGCGTACGCGTCATGATCACGAAAGATAACCTAGATGGCGCAGCCCATTGGTCAGTGGTCACGTCAGCCTCCTAGTCAAACCACAGTCGAATCACGCCACTGGTACTGCGACGGGCCGGGCTTTGGCTGGCTTTGGCTGGCTTTGGCTGGCTTCGCCTTCGCTGTGATGGAAGGGTTGACTTCGTTGGGGATACTAATAGTTAAGGTGAGGACTCAAAGTATACATAAATTTAAAGTTGAAAGGTTGTTTAATTACCGAAGAAGTCTCCATGTTAAACTGTATATCGCAAAGCAAGCAAGTGTCCAATACTCCCCACTTCCGCCCACCCCACCTCCGCCTCCTCATCGCGCGCAGGATCCAAACGCCACTCCACCAAACGCCGACGGAGCCTCGTGCCCTCTGCGCACATCGTCTCTGCACAGTGATACATAGACGCACCACCCCTCGCTCTCACCGAGCCCGACCAGGCCTGGCTTCGTGTTCACACCGTCTACGTCGGCGCCGCATATGACGATGGTGACTCGGAGCACCTCGCAATGGGGATACGAGGACGAGCAAGCGTGGGAGCGTCCTGAGATCCGCGAGTTGTTGATGGAGCGTGATCCGCGATCGGGGCTAGCTCTTCGCCTTGTGAGTTCATTACTACATGCATGTCATGTACTGCCCGTGCATGGGAGGGATGGGATGGGATACGATGCTGCGGCACGCTGACATCGACGTGGTTTTCCCGGGACCCTACCTCCGCCACGCTCTCTATCCTTTACCCTTTGCCCACCACCTCCATCTCCACCGCACCTGTATCACCATCCTCACCCACACCTGCCCTATCAACCTTTCTCCGCACTCCACCTCCACATCTTTACCCTAAATCCACCTCTACGCCTTTCCCGCACTTAAGCTTGTATCACTATCTACACTACCCACCTTAGGCCCGCGCACGCCACGCACCTACCACACTCCCCCCACCCCATCACTCGAACCCGCTGACCCTTCCTCCCCTCACCCTGCATACGCTTCCCCTCTCATCACATTTCCTCCCCACTACCTGAATCCAACAAGCCCTCCTTCCGCGAACTTAGTGCACATTTCATCGAATTTTTACGCCTTTTTCATCGGACTCTCGGCGTACTCTGAAAAGTTTATCCTCACCCCCCCACTTAGCAGTGACACTCTCGGCATGAAGTCACTATTACCGCCTTTTCTGGCTCTCGTGATTCATGTGCCAATTCATGTGTAATGTGACAACACGATACTTCGGGAGAACCCCTAAGCTTAGTGCGTATACCAACTGTGCCTTGCTTACCCTCGACTGACTTGCCCATGACCACAGGTCAACCGCCATTACTCATGTCTTTGAAAGCAACTTTTGGAGGAAGCTAAGCCAAAGGCCTGACAGAGACTTCGTCACCAGCCGCCAACGCCTCAGTACAACCTTGAGGTTTCCGGCGTTGGCAATGAAATCTCCGGTGATTCAACTATTCCGGGTTGGCATCATATCTTGCGCGCCTTTTCGAAGCCCCAGTAGGCATCTCCTAACATGCCTGCGTGTTTCGATTGGCTATATCGGTGAACGCCCAGACAAAGGCCGCGTTGGTCTTTATGTCAGTGGCGCTTTGGAGTCACAGATGCCGAGCTAACTTCGAAAGCTAAATCACTGCACGAGGCGGCCATGCAGTGTCTTAAGCTTCAATTTTTCAGCCCCGCCTGATTTGTCCTTGTAACTATCGATAACGGATGAAGTGCCCACCTCACGTTGGTTCTGGGCCAGAGGGACAACCTTTGTCGGTCCTCTTATGCACGAATGCCACCAAAGACGCTCCACGCACTTTCCGATGCACGAAGATTGGATCCCTAAAGTGCTCACAGGTAGGTACATCGTACCCGATGCTGAGAAGACCCCTACTGACTCGCTCATTGTAGTGCCATCTTGTGAATGTATGTTCTCCCGCCCTCGCATCAGCCCTTACCCGAGTTGACAACATAATCAGTATTGCTCTAAAGACTGCCAAACGCAGCACTGGAAGGCACATCGTGCCGATTGCAAAGGTCCAGTCATTAACACTGCTTGGCGCCCGGCTTGGATCAAGCAAAAGAGAAGGCCCACATTCATGGATATGGATGATAGCTCTTCAACGACTCCCACATTCGCGACTTTCGGGCTGCCCTACGCTTACCTTTGGGGCAACCTTCCCGCCATTGATTGTTTAAACCTTCCGGAAAATGAACGTACGACAGCTACGACACGAGACTTCAAAATTTGTTTTGCCGGTGAGTTCATCAGATTCGCATCGGCAAATTCTCTTTTCGGCTTTTCTCAATTATGTATTCTAGCGTCTGGCGACATTCGCAATCTTATCAGAACCATTACGAGCCTCCCAGCAGGATACCAGGGTCAATGCGACATTCTTTTCAACGATCTAAACCCTCTCGTCGTAGGCCACAATGTCGTGGTACTGTGGGCCCTGCTCAATCCAACCCTTACGGAGGACGAGGCGGTTGAGCTCGCCATCCACCTCATGTATTCCTCCATGCTCACACCTGCTATGGAGAACTTTCTCCTCACAAGCCTCGACGTTGTACACGGTTTGACGGACGGTCGGTCTACGTCAATTCCTGTGAATGGCAGAGGCACGTTGAATGTCTTCTTGGGCCCGAAATATCTCGATGTTACGAAGGAGATGTTGCAGGCGAAATACGGCCAACGTATAGCTAAACATGCCTATAAAAGCGTTATGTGGAGCCCTGAACGTCAAGATTACACTGATCGTTTCCTCAATGGCTTGGAAGCTGGCCATCGTCTATCCTTCTTACACCACCGAGCATCCGGGATTCTCGCTCCCTTCTCGCTGGACGTCAGTGGATTCACTGAACCCAACCGGTGAGTTCAGTACCAGCTAATCGATGTCAACTCCTACTCACTAACTACAGGCTTTTATACACTCCCAAAGGCGAATGGCTTCTACGCGATGATGCCACCCCGCTTCAGGGCTGGGACATGTCACTGGTATTCGCGTACGGCCAACGATACGGCGTGGATAGAGCCGATGCTTACGGGTGTCTATTCTTCTATCTCAAAAACGAACTATCCACCTTTGCAAAGAGGTTGCGAGGTTGTCGCATCAACATTACGATGACAATGGCCGATGCCACTGCTCTTCCCAAAGCGATTGCTGCACATACACTCCCACCCTTCTCGCCAGGATGTTTCGACAGGATAGAAACCTCCAACTTGGCGGATTACATTTCTGCACCCAGCATCCTTCGTGGCTGGGCCCCATTCCTGAATCGTGGCAACAAGTGTGCGTCGATCCTGATCAATTTCATGAACTGGCAAAAGCGGTATCCTGTTATGCCTGACCCGCATGGCCGCTGGCACAGCAAGGCGACCGCAATGAACTACATGTCTATTATGGTGAGCACACCGTCCTCAGCGGCGAAAGGTTACTCATCTGCTTTCGGCCTAAGGGTATTGATGTAGAGAAAATGATGACGACAGAAGGCAGCAGCTCCAGCTCCCCTGGCATGATAAAGCTCTATTCTGGCATGGCGGCTTTCTCGGACGATCACGACAAGTTCCAGTCATTTCTTCACGACCAGAATATCGAGAAAATTGCGGGCTCCTGTGGCCTGAAGCTAAGGAACATCAATCGAATCCATCCCAAGGTCGGTTGTTCTCTATGTGCAGGGCATCCACAGATTGATTGGCAATATCCATAGCGAGCGGGTGCGCCGTTGAAATCAACGCGCATCTCCATACCGTCGGCGCTTACAAAGTCAGAGTATTACAACACTTGTGAGCTCGTATTTTCTGAATCTGAATAGCATGAGGGGCTAATTTTGATGTCAGTCTGGATCGGACAATCTGAGCCCACGACACGCTTTGTTGAGTTCGAGCTCAAGGCGTAGACTTGCGAACTTGAATATTGTTTGTTTCTTGAATCCTGGCAGCACTCGCTCGCTTTTTGCTAGTATACATACGTACATCTTTCATATTCAGTATCACGCTATATTCATATCATTTTTTGAACTTCAAATTCTTGGACGTCATCCTCCATAAGTGGGGCGCTGGTGGGGAGAGCTGGGTCCGTTATGTATTTGCTTTGGTCAGTGAACGTTTGAACGATCATTTTTTTGACACGGTCGTGATCTTGCTCTTGTCCACAATTCAGCTGACCTTGATGTTCTTCGATTCATTGACCACTGTCAACGCACGAAACCCGAGGCCTATTGCTATCCTCCTTTCCATTATTTTTCCTTGAAACTCCTCCTTACGGAAGCCAGCGATGCCGACAAGTGGCCACCTTGACGTGTTGAGTCCTTGGCCACACTTGCAAACAATTTGCAAACGCGATAAATAGAATGGCGGCGTCGCAGTTGTGCTTGTACTATAACTACGATGCAGTACCCAGCCAGCGACCTATGTGGTGCCATCCGCCCATTCTTGACTTACAGTCTTCCAAAGACCTGCGTGTGGAGGAAACTCCCCGGTCCTCCATTATCGCACCCACTCACAATATACGACACGCACCTCGACAGATGCCTATGCCTTAAAAAAGTCGTGTTTGTCCCTACTTTCTTATAACTCTATCAGAGGCCGCGAACCTGGCCTTGGAGATCAAGGATGTCACGGTTGATTGCCTCCCCCTCTTAAGTACAAGCTTCCCATACCCGATACACACGAATTTCTGATCGACGCTTCTGATTTACTGTACCAGACGCCAAAACTACCGGCGAAAGATACCGCGTGTCGAATCAGACAGAAGCCTCAACGTTAAGCCAATCATATTTTCTTAGGCGCTTTATATACAACAGCAAATTCGGGCAAATTCGGCAGTGGGCGTCTACAAAGGTCTACAACAATCACCGTGGTATCTTGTACACACAGCCTAAAAATGACAGCTTACCATTGGTTAAGAAACGATTGAACTCCGCCAGACCCGGGACATTTGAAAACATGGTTTGATTCTACACCCACACTTGAGCGACCTTTGTAAGAATCTGATGTGTAGAGGGGACAACAATAGGACTTTAAAAGATCGAGACTTCTCAAGGTGTGTTCCAACTTCCAACATCATCTCTCATTCTCGCCCTCCAAATGACCAGGCCCAAACACCGTAAAGGATCCAAACTCCACCACATAAATACGAAGCTTGCCCCCCTCGCGGAAGGGTTGCTCGTCACTGTTGAGCTTGAGAAAGCTATCGCAGAATGCAAATCCAAAGTTGAACAAATCACTGAAGACTGTCGCCGAAGAAACAGGAAGTTCAGGTCAGAGCTCATCTACTATCTTTGCAGTCGAGTTTCGCTCAACTGCCCATACTATTTAGGGATGTCGAGTTTGATCTCTCTGCAGACAAGGAGAGGTGCTTGTATGGCCTGGCCGTGCCGAGCAGTGAACCATACAACCCCGGCCCGGTGGATATTCAACGAGCAAATGAGATTTTTGCCAAGCCACAATTTTTCGTCGACGGTGCAGATGCAAACGACGTCATACAGGGTAACTTAGGCGATTGCTGGTTCCTTGCCGCGTTAGCCACCGTCTCCGCTAGTAAAGGCCTCATTGAGAACCTCTGCGTCGCGGTAAGTTGATCCGGTCCAAGCAACTGTCTCCAATTTTGATTCCCTTCTTCCAGCGTAACGAGGAGATTGGAGTTTATGGGTTCATTTTCTTCCACGACACCGCGTGGGTCGTTGTGGTTGTTGACGAGTAAGTGGCCCTTAGCAATTTGGACGAAAGTCTAAATTGCGTACATTTCAGTCTTCTTTTTACCTCAGCCCCAAAATTCGAGGAGCTTCATGCTCAGGAACAAGATTTGTACCACGGAAATAAATCGCTGTATAATGTATCCTCTAGGAAACACGGCCAAAGCCTGTACTTTGCAAGATCAGGTGGTAATGGAGAAACCTGGGTTCCCCTTATCGAGAAGGCCTACGCCAAACTGCATGGAAGCTATGCGTCACTTGACGGGGGCTCGACGGGTGAGGGTGTTGAAGACTTGACTGGGTGCGGATATTCCATTTCTGCACAACCATTGACATCGACCGTTCCATTTGTGAATCTTGATTCTTTAGAGGTGTTAATAGCGTGATTGCTATAAGGGTTGCCAATATTCCTTTAACTCAAAATCTAACGTGTCGTTGATCATACGCCCGTTGTAGGATATCCTTGACATCGAGCGATTTTGGAAGGACGAGCTGCGCAAAATAAATCACGGAAAGCTCTTTGGATGCACTTTCACCGAGCTCAGCTCTGCCCGGAACAAAAATCCAACGACCAGTGTGAATGGCCTTCTGGGAAGCCATGCATACTCTATCCTTCGTGCCGTCGAGCACGCTGGGAAACGTTTTGTTGTCATTCGCAACCCTTGGGGAAAGTCGGAATGGACCGGACCATGGTCGGACGGCTCGAAGGAATGGACTAAGGAATGGCTGGGTGCACTTGACGTTCTGGGTCACACATTCGGAAATGATGGCCAATTTGTTATGGAGTGTCAGTTGCACCTTGCTCGATACATTCTTTGCGAAGTATCCAAGCTAACATTGTCACGACCATAGACCAGGACTTTCTCGAGACATGGGAAGAAATTGAAAAGACGACCCTCTTTGATTCGTCCTGGAAGATGTCCGCGAAGTGGGTTGAAGTCGTTCCACGCCCTCCTTTGTCGGACTGGGGATACGGCGACGTATCTTGTAGGTTCTTGTCCTAGCGACTTAACCCTAGGTCTGACACCGATTATAGTCACCTTCTCCATTCCGAAGGCGTCTTCCGCTGTCATCGTTCTCTCACGCCTTGACCCGCGGTATTTCGGACCTTTGGTGAAAAATGTCCGGTGGAACTTCAATTTTGTTGTATTTCGTAAGGGAGAGACCAGGCCTATTGCAATGGCTGAGTCATCCTCGTTTTCCCTCCGAAGTATCAACGCCGAGGTTGACCTCGATGCCGGAGAATACGTGGTCCATGTGAGGCATTCTCTTTGATACCTAACTTGCAAGTTGTTCATCGTTGTCTTCAGGTTCGCCTCGCACGTCAGGATGGTGATAGTACTTCTTTTCGAAATCATCTGAAATTCATTTCGAAATCATGGTCTGAGCATGACATCTCGCACATTCTAACAGAAATAACAAAAAGCCGTTCGATCGCATCCAGTATGTTCATGATTCCTCCAACTTCTCTTCGGCTCGCGAGTGCTCATTTATGTATCACAGATTTTGTCGATGAGTCAGTCGGGGGCACAACGTGCCCATGATGCATGCTCATACATTTTCTACAGAGGTCCACATCTTACATCTATTCCTCTCCATGTATTAGCAGGGCAGGATCTCGCAGAACTGGACATCAAAGCGACAGCTGCTTCAAGGATCCTCGATCATAAGGCGGCCCAGAAGACTTTAGAAACTTCTACATCTGCAAAAGACGACTCCAATGTGGATGTACAAGAGGAAGAAAGCGAAGGTGCCAATGACAAAGAGAAGACTGTGGAAACCCAGAAGACTGCGGAAAACCCCATACAGGCAAAAGATAACGCCGATGTTAATGTGGACGGGCACGGGGAAGACAAGGGAGCAACCCAGAAAGGTAGTTCTGCGCTTCCGTCGGCACGTCGATGACAAAAGTGCTCATATGCCCACATTCAGATGTCCAGGGAGCTCCTTTGAGTGTAGGCATCGTTCAACCTGAGGAAGAGATAACAAAAATTTTCTCCGTTGTCAACCACGAGATCAACACTCCGCCTTACGCTGTGTTCAAGGAGCAGCCCACCTCTTGGTTCGAGACCGACCATCGCGAATTAACTAAGGACGACTCACTTTTCCTTGGTCTGCGAGTGTACACACACAAGGACTCGCCGGCCCAGGTTAGCTGTCATTTGAGGGATGAAACCATCGGCATCAAAGACTTCTCCAGGCTTTCCATCGCCGAGCCTGATTCCTAGGTCCACTCGTGTGTTTACCCTTACAATACTTGGTACATGCAATTTCTATGTTGTCGAGCCACAAATACTATCACATTTTGTTCAGATCTGACTGTTATGTATGTATGTCGAATGTCAGCCATTGCGCCAACAAGTGTCACTTCCAATTCCACACCGGATGCCGCTGCCAAGCTTGCCTCTACCGCCGATCAGAAGGAGAGACCATGATTGAATTTGCGGCACGAGTCTGTCGTGTATGCTCATTTGGTATTTGCCGGCGCCAGAGGGATTCCTCATATGTTTGGCCGCTTCAAGGACATTGAGACTGTTTGCGCTTGACATAGAGAATGTCGGCACATGTCTTTGGAATTCTAGGCTTGCTGACAGAACCAAGCCCCCGCCGCCACGAAAACACCCTCTCGGAGTCGGAAAGGTGACTGACCATTGAAAGGTTTCTTATGTTGCGATCTGATGGGCCACCGTAAGCGTGCCTATCCGGTCTTTGTGCAGATCTCTTTATTTTATGTTTCTTTATCTCGTAGACACAAAGAATACCTCAAATATATATACTTACACTACTATACATGACGCCCTTAGTCGCTATACACGGACTAAGGGTGAGTCAAATATCCTACTTACACAACGGACATTTTACTTATTATCTTACTAGATTCTTTTATTCTGTATCAACTAGGTACGATACAGAATATTAGTCGCTATACACGGACTAAGGATTCTTTTATTCTGTATCAACTAGTGTTTGAAAGTCCGGTCGGGTCCGGTTCTAGGCCTCCAAATTGGTCAACCGACGACCGGACCGGTCGTCTATTTACAGGAATGGTCAAAAGACCGGACCAGGACCGACGAAAACC
>JABCKT010000203.1:0-33006 GCA_018858115.1 Tephrocybe rancida
CAATGAGCCCGCCCTCATGCTTGACGACAAAACATGCCCCGCGCCACTGCCCTCCCTCCCGCACTCAGTGACCTCGTCTTTTTTTTTTTTAATTACATATTATTTAAACCATAGACATGTATTACTTATGTTGTTGCAATATAATTGCTCAGTAGCCTAATGGTGATATTGTGTGAATGAAGTTGGTATTTGTGAAAGGTTGATGGTTCAATTCTCTCAGTGCAAAATTTTGCTGCGGAGTGGGTACTTGCTTTGTTTTGATGGTGATGGACTTGTTAAAATTCCATACTTACAAGCCAGTTGTCCATTCAAACTCTGGTCAGTCCACTCAATGTTGTGTCTGTCCAGAGTCCACTGGACTCCAAGTGGACTCTGGGTGGACTCCAGTGGACTCCGAGTGGACTCCGGGTGGACTCCAATGGACTTTATGTGTATCTGCTTGAGTCCAGTGGAGTCCAATGGACTCTGACTGGACTCAGTGGGGTCCACTGGACTCCGAGCAGACAAGGGGGGGGAGTGTAAAGTATTGACATTTATTGTCGTTGTATAGCTAATGAACAAGTTCATTGCTGCATCTACATTGATAATTATGTGTCTTTGTTCAGTTGTGTATGTGATTATATCTCCTGTGTATTGTCCTTACCATATATACACCCTTGCCATTCTCCTGTATAAGTCTGTGCATGCTACTGCAAGGCTCCTCCTATGGTCCAGTACCATGCTGCAAACTCCATGTAGGCTCCCATATGCTCCAGTAAGATGCCATACAAGCCATGTAGGCTCCCATATGCTCCAGTAAAGATGCTACACACTCCACATAGGCTCCTGTATCCTCCAGTAGGATCCTGGTAATGTCTCATACACTCCATGTAGGCTCCAGTATGCTTCATGTAATGTTCCATACAGGCCATGTAGGCTCCAGCATGCTCCATGTAATGCCCTCTTATACTCCGTGGAAGCACCAGTAAGATCCTGTACACTCCATGTGGTTTCCTGTATGCTCCTTGTAAGACCTTGGATGGCCATGTACATCTTACATAGGCTCCCATATGATTGTGTATGCTCCAATAACATTTTGTAAGGACTTCAATAAGCAGTATAGGATAGAAGAAAAATATTTGTTCCAAGGAGTATCCCTGGTAGGAATTTCCTTTGGAACAAGTGTCATTGTTAATAGACCAGGCTCATTGCCCAGAGGGGTAATAAGCAATTGCATATAGAAGAAATGAAGTTCCCAGAGATAGTTCACTACCCAAACAGCATTGTGTTATATCAATAGGAGGAACCTGTATATACAACTTCAATAAGCAGAGTATGATAGCAGAAATATATTTGTTGCGAGGGGTATCCCTGTTAGAAATTTCCTTTGGAATGAGTGTTGTTGATAGACCAGGTTGAATGCTGTCAAGTGTTATGATAGGAGAAATATATTTGTTCCGCAGGGTATCCCTGGTAGGAATTTGCTATCAAGTGTATGAGAGGAGAAATATATTTGTTCTGAGGGGTATCTCTGGTAGGAATTTCCTTTGGAATGAGTGTTGTTGATGTACCAGGTTAAATGTTGTCAAGTGTATGATAGGAGAAATATATTTGTTCTGTGGGATATCCCTGGTAGGAATTTGCTGACAAGTGTATGAGGAGAAATATATTTGTTCCTGGGGGTGTCTCTGGTAGGAATTTCCTTTGGAATGAGTGTTGTGGATAGACCAGGTTGAATGTCATCAAGTGTATGATGGGAGAAATATATTTGTTCTGAGGGGTATCCGTGGTAGGAATTTCCTTCAGAATGAGTGTTGTTGATAGAGGACATGAAGTTACCATCAATAGTTCACCACCCAAACAGTAACTCCCTGGAGGCCCCACTACATTATATTTAGGCTCCTGCACACTCCTATATGCTCCAGTAAGATCCTGTACACTATGCCTAGGCTCCTATATGCTCCCTGGAGGCTCCAGTCAGATCCTGTGCACTACACATATGCTCCTCTATACTCCACTAAGAGCCAGCACACACCATGTAGGGGATCTTGTATACTCTGAGTAAGCTCCAGTAAGATCCTGTTCACTAGATTTAGGCTCCATATGTTCCAATACTGTCCAGTAAGACCCTGTACACTCCATGTAGGGATCTGGTATGCTCCCAGTAAGCTCCAGTAAGATCCTGTTCACTACATTTAGGCTCCATATGCTCCAATACTGTCCAGTAAGACCCTGTACACTCCATGTGGGGGATCTGGTATACTCCCAGTAAGCTCCAGTAAGATCCTGTTCACTAGATTTAGACTCCATATGCTCCAATACTGTCCAGTAAGACCCTGTACACTCCATGTAGGGATTTGGTATACTCCCAGTAAGCTCAGTAAGATCCTGTTCACTACACTTAGGTGCCTGTATGCTCCAGTACTGTCTAGCACTGTCCCTGTATTGTACACATATTCTTCTGCACTTTCCTGTAATGTCTAACAGTCTGTATATGGTCCTGATCTGTATATATCCCAAAGGTGCTTTCCAGGGTATTTCAGTTATTATGGGCCAATCAGTTGTCCAACTGCTCTGATTTTTATTGAAGATGGTCTTTTGCACTGCCACTATCCTACCCAATCCAAATATATAATCCAAATGTATGTAGGCTGATGATCTAATCTATGCAACTCTGATGATGAAGTCTCACACCTTCAGTGTGGCTGGTACAAACTGTAACACATAAGGCAGGCCACAAAAGTTTCTTATGCATAGGTGTGTAATGTATAACAGAGGCCCAGTTGTTATGATTTTACACAAATTTCCAGGCCCCATAGAATGTCCACAATCTGCCACCAAATCCAAAAGAAGGTTCTCCCCACACTCTCTTGTTGAACTTCCTTTTGCACACAACCACTAACAGATTGTGTGCTTCCTAGGCATACCTGCAGCACCACAGTTTTTTTATTTGCCTGAGGCATTACATAATGCAGGCCAGCTTATTTACCCAGCACCAGTTTTTAATAAGACATACCCTGACTGGTTTGTACCATACATGCCAGTACAGGAATGTAAGGGTGATGGT
Organism: Tephrocybe rancida; assembly: GCA_018858115.1. Lineage (NCBI taxonomy): Eukaryota > Fungi > Basidiomycota > Agaricomycetes > Agaricales > Lyophyllaceae > Tephrocybe > Tephrocybe rancida. The sequence goes on from JABCKT010000203.1 coordinate 3,047, forward strand.
CAAGTATATTTGGATTGGAGCCAGGTAGCAGATTATCAAACAGGTAGTCTTTAACATCTCCTACCCTGCTAAGCAACATATAAAAGGATGCAACACAAGGGTTACACTGCATGCAATATCTGCAATAATAGCCAAAATAATTTCAAAATGGGACCCCAGAAACCCTGTGACACATCTTTATTATAAGCCAGGCAGCCAACAATTGGGCACTCCAAGTATCGGGCAGTGCTGGAAGAAATGTGTGCCTGGACTGTCCACTCGGACTGTCCATCTGCCCAAGCTCCAGTAGTGTCCATCTGCCCGACTACTCTTAGTAGTATTTTTCCAGTGGAATCAATGTTACTAAGAGTAGTCAGGTAGGGGGTGACTGAAGTGCCCCTTGTCTGGTTGGAGTCCAGGCGCACTGACCTGAGTCCACTGGACTCTGGGTGGACTCTGGGTGGACTCCACCCAGACTCAGACTGGACTCCAATAGGACAAACAACTTGTGCAAATTCTCAAATTTTGCACAAGTCATTTTATAATTTTATTATATTTAAAGTGTCCTGGCATGCAGCATTTACGTGGGGTGTTTGAACTGAATCTTAATATATTATATAATTGACTTAATTTAATTTAAATATACATAAAACCGCCCCCTGCTGCCTAGGCACTGGCGGGTGATGGGGTACGGTGATGTGGCGGCAGTCGGGGGCATGCGCTGCCGTCATAGTGACTGGTCAAGAAAAACATTAGTTCTAAAATTTAAATAAAGAAGAAAAAAACCACCCTGCCACCTAGGTGCAGGCGGGCGACAGGGGCATACATATGTGGAGGTGGTCGATAGGCGGCCAGTGAGCAGTGGGCAGCCTGTCAGTGAGCAGTGGGAGGTGGGCAGGGTGGTTGTCGTTGTTGTTCCAGTGGTTCGGTGGGTCCAGTGTGGTCGTGGGGCTGGGGGTGTGTGCTGGCGTTGCAGGGTGTGCACTGGTGTTGCAGGGTGTGTGCTGGTGTTGCGGGGTGTGTGCTGGTGTTACGGGGTGTGTGCTGGCATTCAAGGGGTGTGCAATGGTGTTCCAGGGTCTACTGCTGTTGGGGCGTGGTTCCGTCAGTGATGGAGGGGGCATCATTGATGCACCTTCCGGCTATCCTCCACCTGGGGTCTGCCCTTACTCACCAGTCTTGCCCCTCTAGTCTTCTCAGAACCGTCCATGTTGTGTGGTCATGGTCATGCCATGTGGTTGTCGCTCTGTGTGTGGTGTTGTGATGTGGCGGGGGCTGCAATACTGCGTGTGGTGCTGGTCGTTCTGTGTCATGCGGTGCTGTGGTGTGTGGTGGGGGTCCCATTGCAGCCATTCGCATGGCATTGTGAGGTGGCAGGGGGCTGGAGTGGGCTTTGTTAGCGAGGAGGGCAGGCATGGCACTTGTATGTACGTCGTTGCTCATGGGTGCTGTCACAGCAATTCCACATGGCATTGTGACATGGTGGGGGGCTGCAGGTGTTTTCGTTAGTGAGAGGGCAACAACGGCACTTATACGCACCTCATGCTTATGGCAGCAATGGGCCGGGGGTTTGGTGCTGCATGTGCTGCTGTGGGAGGTTAGCGGGGTTAGTGGAGCAGCCCCGTTGGTGTAATGGTATTGCTTGCCAGTTAATGTACACATTTGTCATCAATATTCAAGTAGTCAAGAGTTCAACTCTCAACAATTGCAATGTTTATATATATATATATTAATAATGAGCTTGGGTTGTCCAGTGGACTCCACCTGGATGGTGGGTGGACTGGACAAGCCAAATTCTGAGATTTGGCTGGGGTGAAAATCCAGTCGGAGTCCACTCGGAGTCCACTGGAGTCCGCCCAGTCCGGCCAGAGTCCAGTGGACCTTGAGCGGAATAAGGGGGGAGTGTAAAGTCCTCCACTGTGTGTGCATCAACTTTTTGATCAAGAACATTGTTAACCTCATTAACCAATGTCATGTGATGGACTTACCATTGACTTGCTTGCAAAAAGAACAGTCCAACCAGTCTAGCTCAAACTTTCGAGAGTGAAGGCAGTCACACAAACACTGCTGCAGAGCCAGCACATTCATCCTCACAGCAAGAAATGGGACATTCAACAGTTTCTTGAGTTGCACACAATCAGCAACACCAAGAGTACACTGCTTGCCCCAATCTTGGCAGTGAGCTCCTGCAGGTGCAAACAAACTGATTCTAGTTCAGTCTTCACCTCTGTATACTCATCCATGGGTACATTCTCATCTTCAATGAGAGTGTTGTACTCACACTGCCATTTCTTGAGTCCATCTCATGTTTCATGCAGTTGAATCAATTCTTTGACTGTTGTCTTTTCCTGTGTTGTGTGATTGGCCTGCAAAAACTTGAATGACCATCCAACTAAACATATAACTTACTTATGTGAAAGCAGCTTAGTCTGCATCTCAACCTGGGTCTTCCACTGTGCTTGGAGGTTGGTCTCCGACTTTCCACACTCCTGCAGAACATCCCCTGCTGCCTTCTGCTTTGCGAAGGTGTGTCAGGACCGATGCAACAGCCAGGCACCCAGGTTTTCAAGGATCTGGCTCTGAGCATGATCAACTTGGCAATTGAGAGTATATATATGTTGATGATACTACACAGGGGTGTTGTTAGTATATTTCACAAGCAATAGAATAGATTGACCCACATCACAGACCTGAAGATAAGCTATAAGCCTACTGATTGAGTGCCAAAAGTGTTCACATCCCTCCCTGTCACTCAACCCAAAGCCCATACATTTACAGGGATGGTAGATAATCTGGCACATTCACTGGTGTCCAAAAGCATGGAACACAGAGATGCCAAATGTTAATCTTTTGATGTAACAGTCCAAAAAGCCCACTTGACATAGCTGCACTCAGTTTGGCACCTGATGTCATACAGTAGGCCCACACAGTAGGGTGGAGGAAGGTGCTGGAAGAGGGGTTTAAAGGACAATCATGTAGTGCTGCTTCTCACCAGCAGATCACATATTTGCAATAAAGAGCACCACATTGTGCCAACAAAGCAAAACCATCAAGGCAGTGTCATCAAAGAACTGTGTGCTGGCCTTTTCACATTGGCTATCCGCTGCAGTGAACCCAGCCACACATCCATCCAGCACTGACTTTGGCAAATGAAGCAATCCCTCAAAGTGATTGGGCCCTTCCATGTCCATTCTTGTCTTTGCAGGTATCTTCTTTGACCTGATAAAGCCTACATATTTCTCCATTGCCTCTGCATCCTGTTCAGGAATGAAAACAGTGTGAGGATGGGTATGAGGCAGGTCTCAAGCCTGGCAGTTGCACTTCTGCATGAAGTAGGAATCAATGCATACAATGGTGTCCAGGCTGAGTGTGCGGCTGTTAGAATAATTGTAGTAGATATAATGTGCAAAATATTTACTCATTGTTGGGCCTTTCATAGTCTGTGCAAGACCATGGAATTTTGCCTCCAAAACACAGAGGACACTGAGCACAAAGATAGTTGCTGGGCCTTATGCAAGCTGTAGGGTCTGAAAACGGGTTTGGCAGTTCACTTTCTTCAATTTTTTCTTCATTGCGGCCACATTTGAATCCAGCAACAGGCATGTCATCCTCAGCTGTCAGGTGGCAGTGGGGAGTGTGAGGGGACTGCAATGGTGTCTGGGGTGATTGGTGTGGGGAAAGATATGGAGGCAAATCAGGTGGGGAGTTCTTGGTAGAGGAAGGCAGTCAGTTTTAGTGTTCTAAAGTTGTGTCCGGTCCAGTCTTTTGCCTGTTTATTCAGCAACCGCGACTGCAACCGGTTGCTGGGGATGCCCAAATGCAGCAACTGCGACCGCAACTGATAGCAACCGGTCTCTAGCAGGCGCAGAATCAAAAAGACCAGTTGCAACCAGTTGCAACATGACCAGATATACTCCTTACCTTCATTTGCAGCCGGGCATGTTTCAAATCGGGCAAGAACTGACAGAGATATGCTCAAAGCAGTGGGGAGTACACAAATTGACCGCAACCTGGATTATTTCTGTCATAACTCCCTCAGTTCTTGTCCGATTTGGATGTGCAGGGACTGATTTGAAGGGAATAGAGTACATCTATGTGCACAATGGTTGCAACTGGTTGCAACTGGTCGGAGGCGGTTGCAAAATCCATCGAAATCCTAGCAACTGCAACTGCAACTGCAACTTGAAGTCCAGTCTTTTGCAGTTGCAGTCCGGTCAGGTTGCAGTCTTTTCCAGTCGCTGCAACCAGACCTCAAAACACTAAGGGCAGTTACAGTGAAACAACATGTGATTATTGATATGATAAAGTTGTGATAGTTACAAGGTACTTAATGGTATGTAACATGCACTAGACATAGTGTTTTGAGGTCGTGTCCGGTCCAGTTTTTCAACCTCTTTTGGAGGGACCACAACTGCGACCAGTTGCTCAACTTACGGGAAGTTTACGACCCGCAACCCAACTGATGACGATTGGTCACTTACGGTCACACCAGTCAGAGGGACCAGTTCCAACCGGTCTCAACATGACTTGGTTGTAACCAGTCTTTGACCAGTCGCAACCGGTCGCAACTGAGTGTTAGTACTACAATACAAAGATATAAATACATAATTGTATACACAAAGGTTTCTATCTAAGTAATCAGACATGTAGGTAGTTAGCCTCTGAGTTCATCTATTTTAAAGACAAGTTAGCAAGTGCAGCACTAGATGATAATAAAAAACATACCATGTACCCCCAGGTCTGATGACATAAAGGCAATAGGAAGGCTTGATGGCAATGGAAAGACTGGGTGGTATGAAGTATGAAGAGGTGATGGCCACAAGAGGGTTTGTATGGAAGCTGAAGGGATAGTAAGTGGAGATGTCATGAAGTTGCAGAGCAAAGATGGGCTCATGTCAAGGGTCTGGCAAGGACTGAATTTGCAGTACAAAGAGGTGAAACACGAGGGGCGTTGTTTCGAAGCTAAAGGGATAGTAGGTAAGTTGAGAGACTACAAAATTGCAGAGCAAGAATGGGCTTATGTCAAAGGTCCAGCAAGGACTGGATGTGCAATACAAAGAAGCAAGCTGCGAGGGGGATTGTATCGAAGCCGAAGGAATGATAAGTTACAGAACAATTGGGTGATATGCAGTATGAAGAGGCGATGCCTATGAGAGGTTGCATCAAAGCTGAATGGACAGTAAGTTCAGAGACCACAAGTGATGGGGCAAACATGGGCTCATGTTGAAGGTCTGGCAAGGACCGGGTGTGCAGTACAAAGACGTGAGATGTGAGAGGGTTTGGTTGTATCAAAGCTAAAGAAATGGTAAGTTGAGTGACCACAAGTTGTGGAGTGAATATGGGCAGCTCACATCATAATAAGAATTGGGTGTACAGTACAAAGAGGTGATTACCACGAGAGGGGATGTATTGCGGGTTGAGCAACCACAAGTTGTGGAGCAACGTGGCAAAGGGGTGGCAGTAGAGAGGCCAAAACAGATACAGGCTTGCAGTGCCTCCAGTGCACAACACTGAGAGTGTTCGATGCTGTGAGTGTTGTATCTGTAATGGATTGGTGGTAGTAGACACACAAAACAAGGCCTGAGGCCATGAGACAGCGAGTTGAAGCTGAGGCTGTCAAGCAAGAGGCTTCGATAGAAATCAGCATTGAAAAGCCTTGTGAGGTTGAATATCAATACTCACCGAAGTTATCTTGGACCAAAGGATGTAAAATGAGACATGAGATGGTGGGGACGAATGCAAAGGAGGGTTGAGCTGGCAAATGAGAAGTAGGAAGTGGTATGCCAAATAATGATCAACAACATGTTGAAATCAATTGTTGTAAGTATCTGATGAGAGTAGGACGAAAGGACTCAGTAACAAATTTGTGTAGGACCATGTACAAAAATAAGAGACATATACATATATTGGTTGTGGACATGAATAGTGAATCAGACAGTATCGAAGACTTATGTTATGTTACATGGCTATAAAGATTGCTTGTCCCAGCCATCAAGTTCACTGTCTGCTGCCAATAAAGATTCATATGCCACCATACTAATGGAATTGAGCTCCTCGCTATTTGCCTGTGCTGCATCCACAAGCTCTGGGCACCAGATATGCTTGAGAATCTGAAGTTTCTCAAACATTTCAGATCCAAGTCGAGCGCGATGATCCATGGCTGTGAGTTTACTTGAAGAAAAGATATGTTCGCAAGGTACAGAAGAGGCCTGGCAAGGAAGAACATCAAGTGCCATTCGTGCAAAGGTGGGATATATCTTGGCATGATCCTGTCAACAATCAGATAAGAATTAAGTAAAGAAAAGAAGACAAAATGTTAATGCACTTACCGACCACCAGGTAACAATGTCTGTGTCTGCAATAACATCCTCGGGGACATCCCTGAGGTACCGACGCAGCTCAGCCTGCCATCCGTCCTTGCCCTTCTGAGTTATGAGTGTGTGGCAGTGTTTGTCGTATTCAGAGGTGAATGAATCTTCAGGTGCAGGTCATGATGCAGAGTTTGCTGCCATGGTCACCACCTGTGTAGGCCTTGTTGCCCAGTATGTCTCAAGCTAATAAGGGATTTGATTGAGATCAGTGGGATGAAAGACAAAACGAAGGGTATGCTTACTGAAGCTTCAACAATTTGATGGGCCTCATTAACCCAATCCTTTGCATCAAAATTTCCTTTTTCAAACTCAGCCTGCTGTTCCTCAGGGCTGCCCCATGCGATCTTGATATAATGAAGCTTGAAGTAAGGGTGTAAAATTTATGTCGTGTTAGCTGGGTCAAATGAAATACACCATGTAACTCACAGAGTGCAGGGATATAGACTAGTTTGCAGTCAAACCAGGTGTAGTACTTGATGATTTTGGCAAGGCCATCACGAATGGAAGCATGATACAGCGCGTAGATAGCTTGTTCAAGCTTATCCTCCCACGCAGTCAGCAGGTTCTCAATGGCAAACAAAGCACACCAGAGCGTCGGCTGCTTCTCCGTGGAAAAGTAATGAAGGACGTGATTCGAGTCCTATCAAACATATGAGTAACCACCATGATTTAAATTATGTTAAGTGATTTACCACAAGAATGGCCTTTGCATCTTCAACCCAACCCCAGTCTGCATCATTGAGAGTGAAGTCGGTCCATGCTATTTTCTTTGTGACACGCCCGTCAACTTGTTGTGTTGTTATGGGTCCATACAACTGATCGGCATGAACTACAAATAAGTTTATTGCCTGTTTGGTATTAAATTCAATGTCAGATGGTATGAAAAGTGTCAGCAAAAGGAAGACGCACAGCTCAAAGTAACAAGGCACGCTCAAGCATGTTGAATGCTGAGCCCCATCGAGTGTTGTTGTGGAGTGTAAGCTTGAGGGGTTTTGTAGTTCCACACTCAATTTGAAGGCTTTCGAAGTACTGAATTTGCTGACCCGAAGATTGAAGCTGGAAGTAGAAGCATGGTTAGTGAGGAAGAGAATGGAATAATAGGGCAGCTCACCTTGATGGACAGTGTGCAAATCATTGCAATGACATTGATATGTCCATCAAGTACATGGTTTGCATCATCTCCAGGGGAATAATCCCATATGGCGCTGGTGGTCTCAATTGCCTTGATTTTTGTGATGTGGCCCATCACATCAACATTACCCAGGTTGCAAACATGCTCAAGACAGGGCAGCTGGTTTTCAGAGGCGGGCCAGGGAGGGAGCTGTCGATAGACATGTTGTTCCTCAATAGTACCACACATTGTGTCATTGGCAGAGGTATTATCAAGCATCAGGGTGTAAAGCTACACAGGTCATTGTCAGACAGATGGTAACAAGCCTGAACAACAGTTCATGTACCTTAGAATGACTGGGCGACATGATGCCCACACGGTCACACAAACCCACAAAATATCACCCAAGATTACTGCCAGCATGAGTTCCATGAATAAGGCAAAATCCGACAACCTCGGAGCGAAGTTTCCACCATCCAGAATCACTGACATCAATCCAGTGCGCTGTCATCCCAAGGTAGCCCATCTTTGTCGTATCTGCAGTCCAGCCATCAGCTGTGCAAGATACCTTTCCAGGTGCAGCCTTCAAAATGTTAGTATAGTCAGTATCACTCTTGAAGATCTTGGCGGGGGGACTTACTTCTATATCAGACTTCAAAGTATTGAGAGCTGTGACAAATGAGTTATGCAGATACACGCTGACGTCGTGGGAGCTAGGTAGATCGGCCTGCTTCGCCGTTGGGCACATCAAGGTGAGACAAATTTTTAAACTGATCTTATCAGCTAACATTAATGCCTATCTCCATCTGATCAGTACATTCTATGTGGAACATTCGGAATCGGACCGACCTGGTTGTCAACAGCTGTATGTTTGGCAACAGCCTCAAGTACGCCAAACCTCGTAAGCTCTGCTGGCACCGTTACTGACTTGAACCCCAGCTTCAACTGTTTGGCTGCTTCTTCATGCTGCTTCTTGATGCCACTGGGTATGCAAGCATGATTCATGGGGATTTTCGGGGCTGCAGCATTGCAGCAGCACTCATACTTGTTGAAGTGGAACTGCATGATATGACCTCGACACATCAAATTGGTGCCCATCATGAAACACTTTTCAAGTGTTCAAGTCAGACGTCGCCCTTTCTGCACTGATTCATCATGATTACGTCTACATGAAGGTGAGTTTGTTTGCATTCTATCAGCAAATCTATGACTCACTTGCAGCTCCAGCACCATCTCCTGGTAACATCTTGTACTTTTCCACCTGGCCGCTCAAACTTCTGTGTGCACCAGTCACTGAAGATGAGGAGGAGATTGCGAGTAGAGTCTTTTTTAACTGGGAGGACATTCGGAATGCCTTCCACATGTTGTTCGTTTAGCCCCTCATCAAGAAGGTAAGTTTTTCAGTGCCACATAAATACCTTAATGCTAACCTCAATCTCACCATCTCCTCCCTCCTCTTCTCCTGGCTCATTCCCCTCTTCATCCTCGACCTCAATCTCCTCCTCTTCCTCCCCCTCATCTAGATGATGTCCTTCATCCTCCTTGCTCTCCATGTTCCTTCAAGCCACTGCAGAAGCTTGCTCCTTGGATCATAACTTGGTTTTGGGGATGGCCTTCACCTTACCCTTGTTCTTACCTTTGACACGTGGAGGGGGTGTTTCTCGATCATCGTCAGATCCCCCCTTGCGATGTTTGTTCTTCCGACACTTTGGCTCTTCAACATCGTTGTTGTCCTCTTCAGCTTTGCTGCTGCTTCCTGCAGCCCGTTTCTTGCCATGTGTTGACTTCGAAGTGGTGGGTGGCTTTGGTTTGCTCTGACCACGAGATGATGACTGACCTTGCTTTGACATAGTCAGGGCTTAGCAAGGTCAAGTCAAGGCAAGGAGAAGGCGGATGAGGAACTGAGGTGAGGGGAAGTGGGTGAAGATGGAGTATTGGGAGAGGATTATATGTTACATTACATGTTGTTCAAGCATGTTCAATACATCCCTTTTATACACGACTTATGCATGAGGTATGTTGTTTCACATGTTGTTTCACATTCATGAGGATTGCGTACAGTGTTTCCCTACTCAGCAAAGGTAACATCTTGTGTGACCTGGTATGCAACTTGAAGTTGGGTTGTGACCAGTTGCGACTGATCCTCCACCAGTTGACAATTTTTTATAATCTCAGAAACCGCAACTGCAACCAGTACTGTGGCACAGCAACCGGAATTTGAAGTCTGGTTGCTAGCAGTTGCAGTTGCGGTTGGGTTGCGGTCTTTTCTGGTCTCACCAACTGGACCTGAAACACTAACTAGACAATGTCAGCTAGGATAGGCATTGGTCATTGCTGGGCCTTCCAATCATTGCGCCACCAAGAAACAACCTGAGAACACACCAGATGTCACCAGCAAGGACACGGTCATGAAACCCCCTGCTGATTGGATTGATGCTGATGGTTCGTACATCCATCTGACTGAATCCATCAGTTGTGTTGCATCCTGCCATCATATACCCTAGAACTCATCTGAATCCATCATCATTATCACATTCCTTTGTGGTTCACATTTCCCTCTTGGCAGGAGGACTTTACACTCCCCCCCCTTTTCCGCTCGGAGTCCACTGGACTCCGGTCGGACTGGGTGGACTCCAGTGGAGTCTGAGTGGACTCTGACCGGATTTTGACCCCAGCCAAATCTCAGATTTTGGCTGGTCCAGTCCACCCATTATCTGGGTGGAGTCCACTGGACATCCACTGGACTCTATCCAGCCCACTGAAAGTCCACAGACTGTGAGTGGACTGGACTCCGAGTGGAGTCCAGTGGACTCCAATGGAGTGGTATGGATTCACCGGGCCGAACATTATTTGTTCTTCATTATTATTTAATAGGGCAAAAGTTTTACATTGCACAAGAGTTGAACGATCGCATTCGCCATGCTTAATAAGCAGAACAAGTGACGAGCATTACCGCTAGGCCAACAGGGTGTTATAATTTAACACTTTGGAGTTGAACATAGCTGCTCGCGGATGCAGGCACGTGCACACTGGCCACATTGAACATGTCAGCAATCAATTTTGGCTGGTTCACTGTTCTTCACTCCCACCACCATCACCATCACTGCCCGCCACCTCCCGCATGCTGCCACTGTCGCTGTCGCTCGACACCCCCACCGCACAACAACGCAGCAGGTAAGAAATGGTTAGGTAGAGCAAGGGCAGCCCCACACCAGGGGGGAGCCACAAGGTGTGTCGCTGGCACCCACCCCACTACCTCACTGACCAGCTGCACCCCACAGCCAACGCACAGGCCCACCTGCACACCCCCGAGTACTGAGGTACGTACGAGCACCCCTGAATTACCCAACTAACGAGTCCACTGCAGCACGGCCCTCCAGTAACCAGGACACCCCGCCACGTAACCACCCCACACGGAACGACTGTGATGGCCACACGCAATACCCCAACCTCCTGCCACTGCCACCGACCACCAGGTAACACAACCCCGTGCCATTGCCACACCACCACTCAAACAGCCCCCTGCCACGTCACTTTACCACACAGAACGAGTGCAAGCCCACCTTACTGGGCGGAATGACCCCAACGGCCACTGCCACAGGACCCGTCATGCCACCACAACCATCACCACATCACCACACCACATGGAACGGCCGTGGCGGCCACACGCAGTACCCCAACCCCCACCACTGCCACGTCACCCGCTGCACAACGAACACCACCCACCACATCACCACACTATGCCAAACAACGACGACAACCAACACCTCACACCACCACACACCCCAACACTCCAGCTCAACGACGGAGTGCCCGGTCCCCACCCTCGACCCCGAACCAGGCCCTCGCCCACACGCCGACCCACGCCCACATTGGAACGATGCCAACACCCCCCCAGAATCAATGCACAACACCATGCAGGACGACAACGACGACCATCACATATAACACCACAACCCCCACCCCCACACCAACGATGCAGGCACCACACAAAACGACAACAATGACCACATGTGGTACCGCGACCCCTGCCACTACCCACCACTGCACAGAACACACCCCTGCCCCTGCTTGGATGTCCCATGTTGCCTGCACGCCCCAACATGGCGGGTGGCGGGTGGCAGGTGTTGGTGTTTTTTTTTTAATTATATAATATATTGTAGAATAGTTATATGTATTACTTACTTTGCTTTTATACAATGAACATTCAGTTGAACAGTTATATTGTCAGTCCTATGAATTTGCCTACCTGAGCCCATGTGGTTGATTTTGTGGAGTTGAAAACCTTTGCTGCTTGTAAATTATCAGAATTTGCACAAGTCAGTTGCTCATGCTTAGTCCAGTTGAAGTCTGGGTGGACTCCAGTGGAGTCTGGGTGGAGTCCATTTAGTGTCCACTGGAGTCTACTGGACTCCAGTGGACTCCATCTGGACAAGGGGGGGGAGTGTAAAGTATTGCTTGGCAGAGCGATAGTCTCTCTTCACCATTCACACTCCCTCAACTCTATTTCTCTCAGTGAGCCAAGCCTGGTCCTCCACGATGGCTGGGGGTGTATGTAGTGGTCCGTTATGCCATGACACAGATCTACTTCCACATGGACTGTCTTGCATTATTATTATTTATAAGCATTGATCTTATATATAAGTATGATACTGTATGGTAGTTAAACATTTTCACAATCTAGGGCTTACCCCAGTTCACCTGTGACTCTCCTCTCTTGTGCCATGACTCCTGCCACATTAGGCAGACTCTTGTCACAGTGTTTGTACTTAACCATTGCATGCCTGTAATCTTTCATCATGGTGAGGCAGGCAAATTATACAGTTGATATCATTTGTTGAGGATATGTAGGTCCTTACATCAACATCTAAACTAAACATTGTTCAACCACCAAGTTATCACCTCTGCCCACAAAAATTGGCATCTTCACAATTTCCAGATGTGTGCAAAGCCTCCACCCTTCATGTCACCCCATCCACAATTGTACATTTTTTATCACAAATTCATGATCTATTTACATGCTCATGGGAAGGATCTGCCCCAGTCCTAGTCAACAAGGATGGGAGAAGCAAGGTGCATGCTTGACTCTGCAACCATGTTGTCCTGCCCACTCTCCACATCTAGCTTGTGATGCTGCACGGTCGGCAGACTGAAGGTTTCATCAGTACTACTGCTGGCATTAACAAAGAGAATGACTGTCAATGGGTAGGCTGCCTGAAGAAAATGAGTATGATGGGGCTGTATTCAGCACTCTAATAGATCATACCGATGCAATGTAATACATGTCACGAATAATTGGTTTGATATTTTCATCACAGAGGCCATCTTGATGACCACAATAGAACAAGGAGGTGTTGAAAATCTCTCATGTTGGTCAGATACAGCTTTATATGAATACTAATAGCAAGTGCACCCATCTTACTTACCTGCAATGTGCAGTAAATAGCACCAGATTCCATGAGGAAAATCAGAACCTTCTCCACATAGGAGCGTCTTTTGTGGTGCAAGACTTTTGTGAGTTTGTGATGGTGCCTAGAGAGGGAAAGCATGTGAGATAACTGTGTATGCAGCAAAGACAAATTCATCCATACCAAAACTTGATGAAAATCAGACAAGTTGCTACACCATTTGCAGCAGCTGACACAGGCAGAAAATAGCGAAGGTTTCCAGTCGAATTTGAGATGCTGAGCATCCCAGCAGATGGAACTTCCCTTATGTCTGAGCAGAGTTCCATGATAGAGAGCCCTATATCAACTGTTATTGGATGAAAGATGCCTAAAACAGTATATCCACCTGCTAGGGCCAAAATTATGAGAGAAATAAACATTCTCATCCATCTCTGATCTGGCCACAGAATCCATGCTCTCCAAAGGACAACAATGTCACTGAAAAGAACCTTTGCGCAGGATTTAGATCATGTATCAGCATTTGCAAGGGCATGGCCAGTTGGTATGTGGAAGAACTCACCAGGAAAACCATTGAGGTTGTTTTTATTATTGCTGCTAGGCCATGTGCATTACGAACATCATCAAGAAGGCTGGATGAGGAGTATTTTGAATACTCAATAGCTATTGATAGCCAATACAGCATAGATATTGTGATTGTAGTTGCCAAAAGCACAGAGACAAGCACAAAATTGAGGATGCAGACACAGAGGAGGAATTTCCTCCCACTAGAGTACAGTCCATGCTTCCTATATGTGTGTCCAGTTAGGTCAGCCCCACTGACTTGTGATAAGAGAAATACAGTAGCTGAAATGGTGCAACAAAGAATATAGGCAACAACATTCCTGGGCTAACCTTTAATTCATCATGGTCAGCACCGAAATAGATTTTGCTCACCGTAAAAAAGGGCATTGAGAGTCAATTCCGCACAATCAAACTGGAGCATTGTCCATAAATACTGCCTCATGTCAGGTTTAAAAATCAGATGGATAGAAGCCATGGCTAATTGACACCACCTCACAGATCCTGGTGGCCCATCTTATACTACCTAGAAGTATGAAACTCGCCTATGCCACATGGGGACCCGGGTAAGGATGGATCCACCTGACTAAGCGATCAACTTGTAACTAGAAATCTCAATGAAGGGAAGATCGACACGAATTCTGCCTCAGGTGATGGAGGATTGGATTCAGTTCTTACGCTTGGATGCCTGTTAAGGCATATGGCTTTATGGCGAACGCGACACGCAGAGAGAGGGAAACCGGGAGGACGTCGGATGCAATAATCTCATCTATTTGCGTTATTCACACCTGTACTGATAAAGAACAAGACTTGAGAAAGGTTTCATCAAAACGAGGCATAAACTCACTTATTCTAATCATCCGCAAAACCCGGCAAAAGTCGATGATTATCTATCACATACACAGCACCTTCTTCATCATGGCAGTTGGCGCGTGTCCCCAAATCAAAGCTCCTGTGGTGCACTAGTCCGGATTTGTAGGCCCAACCGGATGTTGCCCCCTCCTTCATACATACGTGGGAGGTTCGTCACTGTTGTATATCATTCGAATGATCACACATGTCTTTAGAACGATTGAGGACTTTGGCGGGAGGAAAACGGCTAGGATAAAGGAGGGAGAGTGGTGAATCATCATTCGAGGGCACTGACCGATTCCGAAGGAGATGGACCCCAAAGTCATCGCTCGAGCACGGCTGGTTCATGATGGATACTAGCACCGATACGGGATGAAGTTATGAAACTCATCGTTTGCGAGGGTCCGCCTTTGCCTTGATGTCGAGATAAAACAAACCCCAGATCAACCCTGAAGGAATCATTGCTGGAACGAGATCGATGACATCGATTAGTTTCAGAGTTAACCTCGTCAATCCCTGATGCATCAGGTTCCTTGCCTCGTGAAATAATTGGTATTTCGCGTGATAGGTCACTGAGGGCTACCAGGTTCGGCAGCGGGGGAGAAGGAGGTAGGCTACCTAAATATGAACGCTTGAGGGAGACGTCGAATGACCGAACAAATCTTGAATATAGGTAAAATCGTTCCCAGTTCGCACTCTATAACGATACCTTGAGTTCAGCACAGGTGTGGACATGCCATTCAAGTTGGCAAGACCGGCTCACCTCGCCAGGCTGTCTGCAAGCCATGCCTAGAAGACGTGCGAAGCCATGGTCATCTATGTCACACCAGATACCACGCCGACACACAGTCCACCAGAGCTTGCACACTTGCACGTTCTGTGCGTTCGATCCCTTGGAACAAAATTCGGAAATCAGAGAAACCAGTTCGGGGACAGCGAGGACGTCGTTTGCGATATCCAACCATCAAAGAAAATCAGGATTAAATTGTTGTCGTGTCAAATGACAACGCTTGCCTTCATCTCTCAATTGTCTAGCAATCTAGAAAATGGTCGAAGTGGGAGCGATCAATGACCTGGGCCATCAATGGGTGATGAAGAAACTTGATATGATCAGATACAGTAAGATAAGATAATGCTTACCGTGTTAGGCTGAACCGACCTTGACTGGAAGGAGGTGGATCCCGAGTCATTGCTCGACCATGAATTATTCATTGTGGGCATCAACACCGATGTGCGACGAAGTTATGAACTCATCTGAGGGCCCTCCATGATCGGTGGAATAATAATGGGAAGAAAGGCTTGGGAACAGGCGGCGCTTCTTCTCCCTGCGCTGTGGCTCTGATGTGATCAGATAAGATAATGCGAAATCAGTCCGGCTTTTGACGGGTTTGGTCTGAGCCGTCACTGTCTGCCACCCCACACAACTCCGTCGATAGTGCAGGTATTTCCCACTTCCCTGCTCCATATCACACAAGTAAGCTAATGAACCATCTCTAGGGAACCAGTAGCCTCTGATACACCGGAAATACCCATCGGATCGGTCCTGTGCCATGTCGACGACACTCATCCGGCGTGAACATCGAACGACGAATTTCTTGACATGCACGCTCACACCACGCCAGAACATATACAACGAGCGCTGAGTCCCACGGTGTGGAGGGTATGTTCTCTTAACCTCCCGATTCAATGAGCAGTTCATCTCACTCTGTTTTCACAGACTCTGAACACAATGCCGCTTCGGACTTTTCGCTCTCACGTCCCAACAACCCTCCACTTTCCAAATCTCGTCACACAAATACTCATTCTCTCGCACCCAGCGCACGATGGCAATCCACTGTCTCTATTTTCCTCCTGGTGGAAACGCCATCCTCGCCTTCGCGTCCTGCCTCAGCAGGTCAGGGAGTCCCTAGCAACCTGACCCACCTTCCTCAAAATAGACCCCCACCCACCCCACCTCACCCAAACCGCATCCACACACACCCATGACCCATATCAGCTTGATACTTCTTACGAGGAGCGTCCTACGTACCATCAGCGAGAGTTTCGCGAAAATCGAGGCGTGCAGGGGGTTGGGAGGTAGGAGGAAACGACATGGCGCTTGCTTTGTGAAGAGGAGGGACAGGAAAGGGTACAACGGGAGTTTTGCGATGTCTGAGGTATCCAGAGGTGGATAGCCTTGCCCGCCGCCGCCCCTCCTCGAGATGCCCGAGCGACGACTAGCACGACTGTGCCCCCGATCGACGGGATACTCCCCGCGAAGGGGACTATAAGCAGTGGTAGCCTGGTGGTGTGTGGAGGTGCTAGTGTCAGAAGTCTCCCCTTCTCCGCCAACATCGACTTGCACCCGAATTTCGATGTGAGGACATCGGTAGGGCTTTCCGGGATGGTGGGAATGCTCAACTGGGGCTGGTGGGATTTTAGGATGTGTTGGTGAGCCTCTCGCTAGGGCGAGTTCGATATTAGGTGCTGATGGCAATTCTTTTCTTAGGTGACGGATTAGGGCTTCGGGATGCCAGTGGTGGGCCTCGATGCCCATGACATGCTGCAGCATCGCCTGGTAGTGCGGTACGAAGGGGAGGGGCTGTCGACTTTCGAGTCGCACTCTGGGCCTCGACGATATTGGCGTTCCTGGAGGCAACTGGATCATAGCTCTCGCATGTCCACGACGAAACGATGAAAGCACAGAGCTACCTCGCCCGTATGGGATTGTCGGACTACGGGATTGGTTGTATGTCCTCGAACTTCGTATGCCGCCCTCCTATGGCTGACGAACTTATATCTAGTCAGTTTATATCATGTCATGTCTGCCGAAGACATAGGTTACAGCACCTCAGTTACAGAGACCTCCACGACTGCCACCATTTTCTCGTTAGCCTCGAACCTCGCCAACCCGGGACCCTTCGACTTTTGGAGATCATCGTTGTGGACATGAAGATGGGGCTGGGGTTGGACGTCCGGTTTCGATAGAGGTTTAGAGTGCCTCACCTGGGTTGTTGCGGGAGTTTTAAGCGGTCAGGGTAAGTTTTATGTATGTATGTGGGGAGGAGAGTACGACGCTAACGACCAGTTTCAGATGTCGAAGATTGGTTATTTCGCACGAGCTGTCGACTTCCAACCCAAGAATGAAATATTCCAGCATTATAATACTGGCTCCGGGACCACAGGACGAGACATAACCATAACGAGGCATCCGCATGGGGTAACTGCTATTTTTACCTTTCGGGATGAGGTATGAATGACTTCGATCTGCCCGCTCTCCCCAATTGATAGACAATATCGTACAATGAAGATGGTCGAACGGAGACTTACACCTCACAGCTGCGAACTGCGCATTCCTATGCGAGTAGACGGAAGCACTGGCAGTGTTCGACAGACTAAGACTGGCTATCAAACCTTACCTCGTACGTCCTCCTCTCGTTTCTTTTCTCCTTATATGTCTAAATGATCGTTCACAGACCTCATACCGCGTCGTCGCAGAAGAGACTTTGGTATGTGGGAGACGACAACGAATTCTCGCTCGAAGACACGAAGATCTCTGACTATTCCTGGACGCGGTACGATGAGTGGGCTGTATTGTACCGTATGTCTCAATCGGTCTTTTTTTGATCTCTGAAGACTTACCCTTTGCTTCAGGCTCAGCGTAGCGAGGTACGTTGCCATCCCTCTACGGACCCGCCTTTACGTCAAGACTTTCCGGACTTTCCTTATTAGATCGGACCTGGAGCCCCGGGAAGAATTCATTTCGTAGGCCTTCGTACCTTGTGGTACCAATAACAGGAGAAGACTACCGTCGACCCTTTCTCTGGCACCTCGAAGCTCAGGCGAGTTCGACTCTCAGCCTGAGTTTTCTCCGTCTGTATCCAGGATCGCCGAAATTATCAAGCGCGACTTTCGTTCGCCCTTTGCTGAGGAATAAATAATGCCCCAGGGATATATTAGGTTCGTTCTTCGTCTCCGCCTCCGTTATAACTATTGACTTGACAGTGTATAGATGTTCAGATCAATACGGACTTACTACTTGTAAGTTTCTTCCCTGCTTCTTCAGACAATTGCTCAATTTGGACTTTTCAGTTTTCCATGATAAACACAAGATATATGCACCTCCTCCACAATTATAAGCTACCGACAAACTAGTTGAATAATACCCAAGCCGAAGAATAAATCAAACTTTTTGTAATCAAAGTCCGTTCAAGGTCCATCGCCCATCCCATTAGAGCCCGAATACGTAGATGTCGTCGATGAACACCCAAGCCGGAGCAGAACCGCCATGGAGGGCCACCTTGTCGTTGCCAGTGGCGACGACGGTGGTCTCGTAGAAGGTCCAGTCCTGGTACCCAAGCTGGATGGTCCTGACCGTCTTGCCGTTCCACACGACATCGACGGACGCGCTCGCCTCCGCATCCGGACCCGCGTAGAGGGTGTTGGCGAAGAAGGTAACGGTGTAGCTCTTGCCGGCAACGGTCTTCAACGGGGCCTTGGGGCTGAGCGTGCCGGAGAGGTTGTCGACGCCGCTCGCGGACCCAAGGAGGGCGACACTGCTGCCGGTGCGGGCGTAGGGCGTGTAGTGGAAGACAGAGGCGTCGAGCGAGCCGCCCGCGGGAGAGGTGCCGACCCACGTGTTCGAGGAAGCGGCGAAGCAGAAATCGTCGCATGTGTAGCTCTCGAAGCCGCCATCGACAGCGAAGGAAGTGCGCTTGTACCCGCGGGAGTAGGTGACTTTGAGGTCGCCTTGTCCGTAGTTGACGGCGGTGGAGGCGTCGGCGACGAGGTAGTACTGGTGGATCAACGGGTGAGTTTCTTTCCGCGCTTCGAATGTGATAGAGGGCTTACGAAGGAACAAGTGTAGGTGGTGGGGACACCGTTCACGAGAGCACGCCAGATGTTGAAGTACTGGCAGGCACCACCGGCACGATCGGACCCTCGGGTGTTACAAAGCGCAGCGCAGGCGTTGACGTCGTACTTGTCGAGGAAGGCGAAACCCATGTACTGCAATCGACGCGTCAATCATCACATAAAAGTCAAGAACAGTCAAGAACACGTACCCCAGGCGCGTTGTTGGCTCCGTTGGTGGGACCGAAGACGAGCTCGTAGCCATCGGGAGCATTGGGGTCAGCGAGGGTTTCTGCAGCCCAGCCACTGCTCTGTTGGATGTACGAGAGCCCGGAGGGAGGAGGGATCAACTGTTGGCCACCCCGGTTGGTCTTCTCAGCAGCGCTGTGGATGTCGCCGTACGCCGCGCACTTAAGGTTAGAGTGCTCGCTGAATACGAAATCGAGGAGAGCGTTGTTGAATTCGTAATACAGGTTCACGAAGACTATAGAACGTGTCAGTACCCGTCGATGGAGAGGAGAATGATTGTGGAACTTACCACATCCATTAACACGGTTGCAGAAGTTGAGGCAGTCATCGACGTTGTACGTAGCGTTGTTGACGACGGTGTAGGTCAGATACGCGGTACCCTCGATGGAGCCATCGCGATCACTCGACCTGGAACCTGTGCCTGCGAACACCTGCTCGTACCCAGCGACAGTCCGCTTGAAGTTCGACCCTCGTCGAGAGACGTCGGGAACAGCGGTTCCGTTCACAACGACCTGTCCATCGACGGCGGTGACAGCCGTGTCCGCAACAGGCAAGTTAGGAAGTGCGTCAGCAGCAACGCCTGCCTTTTGATCAACAGCGCCGACAGTGTCAACGATGGACTGAGCATCGGTTGTGACTTCAGGGACGACGACACTGCTAGCGCCGGGGACACCGCGCGATGCTGGAGGGACGAAGGTGGTCGCAGCAGCTGGTTTAGAACGGCTCTAGGTTAGTGTGATCCTAGGTGTAGACGTGGACGGGTGCTTACCGTTGGCAGAGACTGCCAGGAGCGCAACGGAGAGAAGACGAGTGAATGACTGCATCGGAAAAGCAGAACAAGTGGGGATTGGGGGTGGTCGGCTGCCAAAAGATATCTGGGCAGCTCTTGCTTTTCTCGTCAGTCGTGCCCAGCCTTTTATGCTTTCTCTCGCGGCCCACTATGACTTCCCCGGCCCTCCGAGTCCGAGGTACGTGCACTCCCGCTCCGGAACCTGGACCACGCTGACGCTATCATCCAGCCCGCTTCCCCCATTCAAGTTATCGCATCTACAGATAGATGTCCTTGCGTCCCAGTGGCAGGTAGGCAGGCCAGGTACGCTGTTCGTGGGCGTGTGTCCACTGCGCTATATGCCGTTGATCGGGCGTAAGAAGGGGTGTAAGAAGGTCCAGTTTCGAAAGTAATAGTAAAGTCTTCGTTTGTCTCTCAGCGCGAGGACTGGATATTGATATGGCAATAGCTTTCCTTCCCAGCGCCGCCGGGCTATGCAGCAACTTCTCTCTCTATACTTACGATCTGGCACCTGCGAACCTGGTGAGCGGGACGTTACGACCAGCTCGAAGCACCTTACATCTCCACGACCATGGTATATAAGTCACGTGGAGAAATAGGTCAACGCCGGTGATTTTGAGTGTCAGTGTCAAATGTAGAGCCATCAAAATATGTTCATACGTCTATTTAAGGCCCATCTCGTTAAGTAACAGGTCAGCGCGGTCATATCATTCCATGCCCAGTTGACGGATTTTGCCCTAATTAGACAGCTGTGCTTCTTCGACCGCTCAAGCGCCCCGAAAGCGCCCTTATTCTCTCTTTCAAATCTTACTTACATGCGAACAAAGAGTTCATTGTCCTTCAGCCTTTTGAACAGCTATACTCGTCGACAATGCGAAGCTGATTGTGGCCTTCTACCGATTTCGAGGTCAGCGCAACTCAGTGGCGAGGTATACAAGCCGGAGATAATTAATGCATGCTCGAACATATCAGACTTTTGTTCCGGTTCGACATATGCCAATACAGAACAAGAACGCAGATATGTCGTACTCGTCGAAGCCACCTACATCTGTAGGTGGTAGGAAGGATCATTCCTCTCGATTTCTGAGAAAAAGACTTGCATACCCACTCGCACTCTTCTCGCCGTGATCCTTGGAGGTCCTTTGTATGTTCTTTGCACGTATATCGGTCAAACGTACTCCTGAACAATCAAGGTCAAGGCCCAACTATTCAAGTGAAACGTTGATAAAACTGTCTGAGCCGACTTCATCACCCCGGCGTCAGTCACCAGTCAAGCGCTGCCTTACATACTGTATGTCGTGTGTACTCTCGTGTTCCGTCCAATCGGCAAGTTGCTCAAATTATACTTAGTCCCGACCGCCATATCATGGAAGTTGGATTGGAGCGATCCACCACGGAAGCTCTACGAGGAGCATGGCCCACAACCCAAGTCGGTGGTGTTGTAGGATAAACGTTAAGTTCGCGGGAGGCAAAACGGTATCTGCATCAACAAATTCGCTCTTTCACCGAGGAGTCGTCCTATGTCTCCGGGGCACGTTTTTGTCCTGACCCGCCAATTCTCATCCCGTCGATCCGGCGTTACGCGAAGAACTATCCAGCATGATGGTATGTACAACTACACTTTTGTCCCATTACATACTTAAGAATGGCAGTGAATTGCGAGGGTCCCGCTCCCGAACAGCCTGATATTTGTGACGACGCTTCCATGACTTAACCATTGAACTGTCCACCAAGCACATCATAACATTCATGCATTTCCACACACAAGTGGCAATGGGAATGAATAAGAAGCGCTCTGGACCTGGCCAAGGCCGAAGCAGAACCTGCCCATTTCTGGCCCTTCCTTTCCGCTACGTTGTATCAACGTGTTGTGTTCCTGTTCCGCGCGAGGTAATCGGCATACGTGAATGGCCGACAATGCGTTCCTGCAATCACACAACACCTTCTGCCATCTGCCCGAATTCAGGACAAAGGCGCTTTGTCCCAGCACGTTATTGGTCTCATTCGCCCCTTGTATGTGTATCCTCAACGAATACTAAGTTATAAATGATAACGTGGGGTCAATCCAAGGACAATTGGCATGACACGACGTCGAGGTACATAGTTAGCTTCCAAGCACGTATCACGTCTTGAGGCGCACGTTGTTGTGCTTACAGAGTAAAGACGGACACAGCACCGCCTCACGATGACCCGCCTCTCCAGCTATGCTTGTTAAAGCCAGAAGCGGCGGACCAGCTCCGTGGCGGGGCCAAGCCCTGGGTCGTTCTAGGTTTCGGTACGACGTATGTGGTACTCTGCTTCTTACCCGCTTCTCGTAAAACAAAAAAAAGGTACGGCTTTCGTATGGCACTCCACAACAATCTATTACCTCTATGTGTGCTTTAGGATTTTCGCCACTTTACGCACCATTAGCTTATTAGCTTTGTCTAATTGCGAGAAGTCGACTATATTACTGCCTAATTGCCACCATGATCATGCCGCGATATTTTCTCTTGCCAGGGAACTCGATGCTCCGATGTCGGGGCATATTTTTGCAGGACACGTTTCGGGAATCACGCCCTGAGGTTATCTGTGGATCACGATGTCAACGGCCTCGGTGCTCTCGCAAAACGGATCAAGACTCGCTCGGTTGGGCGGGAGCACGGTCGTAATGCGCACTCTAGGTCCTGTTCGGCATTTTCGAGCTTGCCGCCTTTCTCTTTATGGAATTTTGAAAGGTCCGCATTGTGTCATATCCAACCGTCAATGTTCGGGAGCAGAGTAAGAGTAGTAGTAAGTTACCTTCTAATCTCACACTCAGGGACGTCGAACTGCCTTGGTGAGGGATTTTGGGGTGTTTAAAGTAGACGAACCTCCTCGCGTTATCACATAACGGCAGATCCAGTGGGAGTGGGATAAGGGCACAAGTCTAGGCGCCGTGAGGGGCGAGGAGGTGGCGTTGGCCCTTTTGGAATTAGGCGGTTGTTTCTAATTCTGGTGATTCGCGATAACCGAACGTAGATACCAGTCAATAGGTGGTGTGGGGATTGTCTGCCGCCGACTGGGTAGAGGGATTTCCAGGTAGGCCTTTGAATCCGCGTCCTGGCTACGTGAAATACTAGAGATATATCGAAAATCAATGACAATGTCCACGGTTCGAGGGCGAGGAGGCTCCTTAGCAAGTTACTGAGTATGATGTAATTGAGGGAGGTCAAAGTGGTTGTGGAGATGGTGAGCTCGATGTTCCCGATTGTAGGTTCGACAACAGATACACGTATGATATTGAGTTCGGTTCGAGAGGGGCGAGCCATCGGCGCTGACCGGTGGAGTGAGGAATTGAACGAGGAGTGCAACTGAGGGGCTATAGCGACCTCAATGCTTCCGAATGTGGTTTCGAATCCAGGTTCATGATACTATGATACCCGCAGAGTGTTCGAGAGGGGTGAAGATGCAGCGCTAGCTCCACTATCTGGAACAGGATATGGCGATGTGGCTATTCTAGTAGACTGTGGATCCTCGCGACGATTGAAGATAAGTGAAGATGATATAGTGATCGTGTGTACGGCTTAGGAGTAACTCAAGAAGGTCAGGGAGGCGGCGGCGACTCCTCGAGCATTCACCGTGTGTATACCTATGTGGTATGTGATGGACGGTGCGGCATCATTGGGGACACAATTGTGCTTGACACTTCTAAGTGTAGTTTCGAATCCCCGTCGTAAGGCTCCGATAGCCAGGTAATTCTTCCATATTCCTGAGTGGACTGAGGGATGGGCGGGTTGTATTTGAATTTATTCTCGAATTCCCGTTAATGAAAACAGATATCATACTGGGAACGGACGGTGAGGGGTAAGGAGGCGGCGCCGGTCCCACCAAGAAGATTGCTGGTAGCTTCGTGAGTGGACTGAGAACGGCGCTCGCACCACTAGCAGAACGACTGCCTCAGAAGATGCAATGATTGTACATGGAATAGCGACTCCAGTGCTAAAGATATGGCAAGGTCGGCCCTTCCGATCGTAAGTTCGAATCGGTGTCCAGGAAATCGTAGTGGCCGCAGGTACAGATATGATGCTTTGTACGGTGATGAAGGGGCCGAGGTGAAGAGCTGGTTAACAACTCCTCTACTAGCAGCATGCTTATTCCTTCGTGCATTTCCGGATGGGGGAATGATTCGAGGGGCGTTACATGTATGTATCGAAGGAAATCATAGAGAGCTTAACGCTCCATATTGGAAGCGATTAGAGACCAGTGTACCTTCGACGTCCTGGGCTGAGTAGTCGGCGCTGGCTCCACGGACTGCCTCGTAGGTAGGCTCAAGGGTGGATTGAAGATGTATGAAAACGATATAGCGACCTCGGCGCTTCCGATTCTAGGTTTTTTGAAAGTCCTCGTCGATCCTGAGATCAGATAGCAGTGTACAGCGCGAAAGGGACGAAAGGTGAGCATTTTGGTAGTCTCGGTGCTCTTGTCTTAGTAAGAAGGCGGATCTCTGCAGGTGGAAGGTGCGACGCGTAGGCCTCCGGGGTGTTAAGAGCTGCGGAGGATACCGCATCGAAATCGCGCTAATGGCATCGTCATCGTCATGATTTGAAGACCGGAAAGCAAAGGGCGACGTACGCCCAAGTTGCCAATCCTGGACACGGGTATCATACACAGATCCCTGAAACTACGATCTCCCGCAAAATCGGAAAATCCACTTGCTGTGTAAACGTGGTCAGCAGTGGTGTAGAAAGGCGCTCAAAGTTGCTCACAACAGTTCATATAATCTTCTTATAGTTGTTGGCGCTTTGGGGAGCCCGCAGCTTCTCCTATTGCGTCACACCCTGTGCAATAGGATACTGGAGAGACTGGGATTGAGGTAGGCGTTGAAACTGTATTCTCCATATGGGAAAGAAAATAAACTCAAGGTCATGATCAAGGGCTCTGGAGAAATCGAAGATGGACGTCCAATCAAAGGCGAGGAAGGCATGGGTAAGCTATCCAGCAATTTCTCCCGAGTCCTGAGGACGGCAATGTACAATGTGCTCGACATAGATGTTACTTGGAACCCAATGCTGACCCATCCATACATATTGGTTCCCAACTTGAAGAGCCAAAGTATATAGACGATATCGATGACCAGAGATAAAAACGTCTGAACGAACCCAGATGAGCCAAACAAGAGAATTGCGAAATAACCAAGTAAAACGGACTGAGGCCACTAAACCAGTCGGAATGGAACAAAGTGAGCGATTGTATGTTTCATACATATGGCTAACAGTATTCTGAGTCTTTTCCTCAAGAGAAAGGATGCAGGGGAACGAGTGTTGCCAGTCACGGTGGAGGAGTGGAGCAACAGAGGAGGATTCACGGCCGGAGTTGCCGGAACTGATGTGATGTGCTGCAAGGCACCTACACGGGCCTCGGCCCGTTTCCTTTCCTTCCCCCACCAACCCTATCCTCACAATATAGTATTAGCATGGCGTAGAACCCCGCATTTGACAGCAACGGTACTATGCGACATATGTAAAAATATTGATGTGGTTCCTCGACACGCCGAGACAGGAGGCGCCGTTCAGTGCGCATCGGATGGCGCTTGCGGGCAGGGAGCTGAGCACGGAGGTGGGGATTGGTTTTGGCCTAGTACGGCTTCTGGGGGGATGGGGTGAGTTTTTTTGGTTATTCCCCGGTCGTTTTATTGTGGGCGTGTTTCTAGTCGTTTGTGCGGGGCTTCCGAGCTTTCGTACTCGTTGGGTCTTTTCGAATTCATTCGATGCTTTTGAAGTTCGAGCTCATTTCCGATTCGATTCGATTTGGGTTAGGGTTCCCCTCCCACCTTCCCCTTTTCTTCCTCTTTCCCTATCGCCCTCATCTTAGCTTTTTTACTAACGCCCACCTCCAGGACCCTCGTCACCGCCTTTTCCGATGTCGTCCTCGGCGTACCCGTAGCAACCGACGTCGCCTTCTTCCAACCAGAAGTCTTCACGTCCTCCTCACACACCATCGCCTCCAGCGCGCGCTCCCCTCGTCGGCACACCAAGGCCCTCTTGCGCTCGTGGGGTGATTGGCATGTGCTTTTGTTGATTGGGCGAGGCTGCGCCCGGAATGCGTTAATTCGATTTATCATGAGACTACCAGGTGCGTTTTGTTCCGCTGGATTTATATTGGCAGTGGGACATATGGGGTATTTGAAGATACTGTATGCGTTCCTACAGTCAGCGGGCATCGCAGGCGGCCAGCCCAGCTCGTCTTACTACTTTGTCGGCTCGCAGGCAGACAACCTCTTCCACCTCGACTCGCACCACAATTCTCTTATGGAACACAACCAGCGGACCCTCGAACCGCGCCGCGACGAACGCGCCCTCCTCCCTGCGCCGTAGGTCCTCGACGTTTCCGTACCACGCCCTTCTATCGCCTTCGCCGCTGCACCAGAAGTTTTCCACCTCGAGTGCCAGTGAGAGCGCCGCCCCTTCTGATTCGGCAGTATACGAAGGCGCATTCGACAATTGCGGAGAGCCAATCACCTTCTATGCGGCATTCCCAGAACCACACCATCAATAACGCGAGTTTCCGCTCCGCCGGCGTCAGCCACATAGGTCAAGAAGATGCCGCTTGGTGGGTTGGACTTGAGTATGCCTACTGGGTTCTGTGTAAGGATGAGGCGGATTGAGAGGGTTTTCGGAGGACTGGGCAGGTGCATTTTGTTTTGTTGGGTTACTGAGTCGAAGGATATAGTGCTCATGAGCTTGGGGTATTTGTAGTTGCCAGTGGCTGTGTTCTCGGTCCAGAAGGAGCCCCCGGCGTGGCATGTGGATTTTGACGATAATATGGGGCTGGGGTCGATCTCGGAGCCGGATCCAGATGGTCTGCTTATGGATATGGATATGGACGACAAGGAAAGGGATGAGGACGGGGAGCAGTTCTTCGAGACCAGGTCCGCGTCCGCGTTGACTTCGAGCACCAGCGCCACTGGGAGCAGCGCGCGGGGGGGAGGGGAAGGGCTACGAGCGAGGTGGTGGACACGGAGGAAGATCCCGTGTGTCCTATCGCGCCCTTACCGAACGCGCGGTTCTCGATACCTCGGGCTCCTGGCGGAGGATGACAGGGAGAGTGGAGCGGGATATGTACGAGGAGACCGATATCGAGGACGACTGCGTGGACTCGTCCGTGCCCACACCCATAACCTCCGACCCGCCCGCGATACTCTTGTCCTCCGCGTCGGCTGTGCCTCCCATAGTGCATGCGAAACCGCCCAAGAAAGAGATGGAAGGGGCAGGGGAGGAAGGAGGTGCCTGTGCCCATGCCCGTGCCCGTGCCCCTCGTTAAGATTCCTGTACCCGTGCCGACGTCGAAACGCAGCCAGGAGCAGGAGCAGCAGGAGCAGGAGCAGGAGCACTTCCCGTTCCCGAGGGCCCGGCGCGGGAAGGAGGTGTCGCCGCCGAGGACGGAGTATCGTGTGAGGCATGTGTCAAAGAGGAATCACATACGGCGAGGGCGAGGGGCGGGGAGAGGACACAGAGTAGAGGCGGTATGGGGATCTTGTCAGATGATTGAGGATAAGGGACATCTCTACCCGCCTCCCGTGCTCGTCGGTGGGTGGGCGTGCCTGCTCGCGGCACCCACGCCTGATTAGGCACGTTGGGTGCTTGGGCTTCCTTTACCTTTTTTTGCTGCTTTTATGGACACATTTACACTATAGTGACGCCACCTTTTGGTCCTGCTTGTTGACTGGGCAGCTGTTCTATTGCCACACATTTATTTTCTTCTTCTCCACCCCATTTGGAACCACGACGACCCGCTGTGTTTTCCACACGTCTCGTTCCAACAATAACCCTGGCTCTTTTTACCTCACTGGTATCTTGGATGTCGGTCCCAGAACGGCGGAGGACGCTTCGATTCATATCATTAAAAATTGTCGATTTCACGCGCAGCCGACCTCATCAGCAGGCCTTGGACACGATGTCGGAATCTCTGCGACAGTGATTGTTAGATGAACCAAATGGCGGAAGTCTAGTCCTGGACACTGGCTTGTTGAATAAGTCAGACCGCGGCGGGGACTTCTTCGATTGGGTCAAAGACCCTGGTGTCCCATTGCAGTCTGATCCTTCGGGCTATATCCAAGTCAATCATGATGACCTTCTGCTAGATTCGTGTTTCCTTTATACGTCAACTTGAATCAATGACTTCAAGGTGCGTTGCTTCTCGAGTCGAATAAATGCAGATCTACTCTTAGATGCAGGCAAGCAGACATCGGGTCATCATAGGCCAACGTCAATTGAAAGGGTCAAGAATGCATGGACTTGTATGCGAATCAGAGCTCTTGTAATTGCGTTGATGTATCCAGATCCTGCGGACCAGTAAGGACGATGCGAAGCTAAAGCATAGGGCTTGGCTCACGTACACGGTAGCTGGGTAGGTTGATTTCCGGAGGGGTCCGTGCACGAACGACCGGTTTCCGAACAATAGACAGCATGAAGCCTCATGTTCTGCTCATACTACCTGAGCACTGAGCACCAATGCATTCTTGAGTCTAGTTTGCCAGCCTCCTCGTTCGTTGTGACTATGAGAGTTAATGTAGCTTCCTAACTGTACAATATACCAGTTTCGCCAGTGCTCGACATTTTGTTGCCTCGATCACCTTCGCTGTGTCCAGCCGTCTGCAATGATGTCAGTAAGACGGCGCGACAACCATTTGAGTTGTGGCATGGTGTCCCAACCTTCTCATGACGAGTTGGCAAAGCTGAGAATAGGTCTACAACGTCACGATCAATGTTTCAATTTGCGACATAGCCTATCAAGAGAGTGGAATGGTTACAGGTGTTGAGAGTCCCCAATGATCGAAGCAAGTCATCAGTAAAACCCCATCGTTCTTGTGGGAACTCGTACAAGCTTGTACGAGCTTGTACGAGATCAAAAAGTCCGAAAAGTTCGCAAGCCGACAAGCTAGGTTCGAACCCCCCACAAGTGATTTTTTTCCTCATCATTTTCGGGCGCATACTAGTATTTTGAATATTGTAATTGACTTTTTACCTTCTAACGATGCCTAATTGACTAAAACAACAGTGATTTTTTCGAGAGGCAAGCGGCGCGCAATGGCCCACATTCACCACAAAAGATGATACAATTCGTCAGACTGGTCCATCCAGCACCTATCTATCGATTTCTCCCGAGTACTGGCCCTCAGAACCGACGGGGTCGTTTCAAAAGGTGAAAATGCTCTTCAGAAATGTTTTGATGGCAAAATCACAAGTGACAAGGGCCGCAAGATCAATGTGGTTTTACTGATGAAGACTCTCTTGTAAACTCTCTACACTACCGATCACGAGACTTTGTGTCCTTAATTCCGCCGTTACGCCACTAGTCATCACGGTGCTTCTGTGGTTCCCCAGAACGGCTCAAGTCCAGAAATTCGACTCTGGTTACAGCTTGAGACCATCGTCATATATTTTTGGTTTCGACGAATAGAGAGGAGTCTGCGCAAAGGTCAGACATGGCTATTGATAATGGGCTATAGAAATGACTTACGCTGCCATCCCTCTGTGTGACGA
This sequence comes from Tephrocybe rancida, assembly GCA_018858115.1. Taxonomy (NCBI): domain Eukaryota; kingdom Fungi; phylum Basidiomycota; class Agaricomycetes; order Agaricales; family Lyophyllaceae; genus Tephrocybe; species Tephrocybe rancida. The sequence continues at coordinate 32,698 of JABCKT010000203.1, forward strand.
CCAGAATACCGGTAGCTGCTAGAGTAGGAAGACGTTGCCTGACAGTTTCGTAGGTGCGCGGCGTCTCGGAGATAACCTGCACCTCAAAACTACGCAGAGTAGTAATGCGCGGGCACGTAACTTTTGCCGTGGCAGTCCAGTGCACTCCCGTGCCACGGGATGATAATTGCCGTGCAGACCAGTGCCACTACAGGGTAATTGCCGTGCACTGGTCGACATTTCCCGTGCAAACTGACAATTGCCGTGTGTGAGTAGGAAAATTGCCGTGCTCACAGAGAATTGCCGTGCTCATAGAGAATTGCTGTGCTC